>QJNY01000489.1:0-60705 GCA_004155945.1 Monosporascus sp. mg162 | reverse complement strand
ATCCCAACCCATCCCATCCCATCCATCATTGACCTTTCCCCGAAACTGTGAGAGACGGGGCGTGGGCGTCCCGTGCATCTGCTGACTGTGTCCGTAATTCTATCTAGTTGGACCTACGCCAGCGAGATCTTCCCCTTGGACATCCGCATGCTCTGCGTTGCCCTCACCACCGCCATCACGTGGCTCGGGAGCTTCATCGTCGCCCGCACCACCCCCTACATGATCACCGGGCTCGGGTACGGGACGTACTTCGTGTTCGCGTCCATCCTGATGGCCATGGGTGCCTGGGCGTGCTTCTTCGTGCCCGAAACCAAGGGTAAGGCGCTCGAATTTCTTTCCCCCCACCTGGCTATGCGCATCTTTTGCTAACGCTTCCACGCTAGGTATCTCCCTGGAGGAAATGGATGCCCTATTCGCCAGGCCGGTACTGAAAACGTGCTGGGACCAAATGCGAGGCAGGAGAATCCCGCTCGACCTCCTCGAGTCGGGCTCCGTATCAGCGGAAAAGGCGGAGGCAAAGGAAATAGAGTAAAAAAACGACGAATCGCCGTCGGGGTCGGGACGGACGGGATCAATAGCCAGGATTTCCACCTGGGCAGCGCAATCTCTTTGGGCTACGTCACTTGTCTCGATCAAGACTACGTGTTTGCATTTAGCATTTAGACGAATAATTAAATGTTGATTGTTCCGCCATATTGCTGGCAGTGGAAATTTTTGAGTGCTTATATCGATGTAGTATGTACTTGGTGTAAGTCTGTGTACTTACCCTTTACTTATCCCCTTTCCCTTCTTCCCACGGTCTCACCGATTCAGCAACGCTGAGTTTGGACTGGGCGGATGAACCCTCACGCCGTGCAAAGGGATAAGGAATCGATTGGAGAAAACAGTGCCACTTCGATCACCGAGGCTGGTATAGTTTAAGTTCTTCATGCATTTCTTGCTTGAAATGCAGGGAGTCGGCCACCAGACAGGATCCTGGCTTCGGCCCTACCGACATCGATGTAGCCATTCCTACCTAGTTGTAGAAAATCGGACAAGGCAGCTCGCGGCTACCATGCCCCCTGCCCCCTGCAGATCTAACATTTTGCAAGCCCGTCGCTTTGCCGGACTCCTGGACCGTAGTACGAACATGCTGGTATCTAGTGGTGACGCTGCCGTACGCGAGAGAAGCAGCAGAGGTCAATGAGAGCTCCCAGGGGTCGAGCCTCAGTAACCATTTTAGCGGAATAATACACTACTAACCCAATCCATGATCCCCGCTCAGAAATTCGTCTCTTTTGTCGTCCGGGGCCGGCATGTCCCCTCTGTCCGAATGTAGGTTAGAATGCCAGGCCAGAGCCTCTCCTTTTCTTGAATCGGCGTGCGTGTCTCACAAACCCCATGGCCGCCTGTAAACTATTTAAAGAGCGAGTGGTTGCGAGAGGTGAGGAAGAAAGCCTTGTATAAAGTCTTCTTCCCCTTATTTCGATGACCAGCATTCGCTTGAAGCTGACTTGGAGACTCGGGAGCAGCTTGTCCGCACGTTGCGTTCGGTAATCCAGAGGCCCGACGGATGCACCTCTGCGCGAAAGTATCGACTGCAGGGCAATTGTACTTTTCACCGACGCGGCAGCACTTCCGCAAGGCGTGGGGAGGTTGTGTGCCGAAAAATAAAGGATAAGGCAGGCAAGTAGAGCCCCTTCCCTATATTACATGGTGATATCAAGGGTGTTTGAAGAGGAAAACGTGGCAGTAGTAGCAGTATTACAGCTTAAACATCTGGCTTGCTAGACGACTTCATGCTGTTGCGTGTGAAAAGATTGACTGCTGGTATTGAGACCGGGTTCGAGGCACTCTTCTGGCCTATTCACCAAATCTTGAGTCGGCAGAGTTTCCACACATCCACACATCACAATCGCATGGAGTGTGCCCTAATCAATGGTAAAATGAGCCATCATGGAAAAAATTTGTGACGTAGACATTTAAGTCCTCAGATGCGTCATCGTCTGCTGTTAGCCGGATTCTAAACTAGGAGATGCCGAAGTGGACGGAGATCTTCGGCTGGTCAGGCGTTGTGTCACGAATACGCCTGGATTCAGCTCTCCGAGGTGAACCGTAAGGATATAACCGCTTTTCAGGCCGCTATCCCCAACGCTGTCAACTAGAGTTGATAGACACATAAGTGCTGGCGTCCCACGTGCCGTCCTCACTCTGTTACTTGGTACCCTGCTTCCACATGGCTTTCATCCTGACCTCCTCATTCCGCTCCTGTCTGGCCTTTCGTACTCCTTTGCGCACCCTCTCCATCATCGCTCGGGCCTTCTCCTCCGCCTTAGGTGTCAGGTTCTCTTCGTCCCACCCGCCACCCTTGAGCATTAGCCAGAGCTTGTAGGCGCCTGTGCGGACGAGGAGCCAGATGGTGCCGACGGTGTATCCGGACAGGATGACGGCGCGGAGATGGGTGCTGTAGGCGATGATGAGAGTCATGGTGCTGATGGCAAGTGATATTAAGAGCGTATTGGAAACTAGAGTGGAGAATTAGTCAAGACGCATGCTTAAGATCGGAGAGTTGGATCACTCACCTAATGTTGACGGTACCTCGGGATTTACCACATGCGTACTGAGCAGATCCAAAGCGAATGGCAGCTTTTATACCCGTCAGCTTGGCCACCCTTATCGCGGAGTCAAGAATGAAGACTTACCAAAACAAGGGATATCATGGTACGAATTGTCAGGGGGCAACCTTGATTGGCGGACTCGTCGGCCAGCTTGACTGCCTGCCAGGCTTGGGCAATACTTGCTTGCTGTTGTTTGAGATCGAGCAGGTCACGGAGCTAAGGTGGACAAGTGTCAGACTCGCCTCTGTACCAGTAGTGGCAAGCGGGGAGAAACTTACGCCCAGCGCCGCGGACTCCGCCGCCGACTTCAGGCCCTCAACTTCGTCGATCCTGTCAATAAACTGACACATGACATCGCAAGCATTGGTGCGGAACCAGTTGAACTGCTGACGCCTTCGTTCATCTTCGGCACTGACAGGTCTAGTACCAAACCGTGGAACGAGCGCTGGCGGGGGCGGCCGGCGGCCCGAAGCCCAGTCATGGCTGGAGAAGCTGTCTCGCCACTTGGCCTCCGGGTCCAGCATGTGCTCGACCTGTTTCACGAACTTGTCGCCTATGCTTCGCTGCGTTCGCATGAAATGCAGCATGATGTTGAGCTCGTCAATGATGTCTTTTGTCTCGCGGAGGAGCCTTCCCTCAAGGCTGATGTCCAGAAGGGGGACTTGCAGACTCGCTATGCTGAAGGTCTCGGAGTTGGACCTGTAGATCTCGTTCGCTCTTTCGCTCCAGTGCCACAACTGCCGAAATAGGATGGCTTGTTGGTTGGACTGTATAATTTGTTAGTTGATACATTCAATGCCTCTCCATACAGCCTTGTGGCTCGCATCGTCGGGCAGGCATTCATCTGCTTGACTCACCACCTGGCCAATCGCGTCTGTGAAGAGTTCGATAACATTAATCTTCTGACCCTGCCGGGGCGTTAGCCTCTGCGGCCGCCGCGGGTGTAAGTGACTTGCGACTTACCTGCCGCCCGCTCACGGGCGGCCTGTCAAAGACGGAATTGAAGCACTCGTCGAGTACGACCAGCCCCAAGTCGTACACGGACCTCACTGGGGCCTCACGCGCGACCCCGAGCCGGGCGCGGATGGACTTGTGGACTCCGCCGTGGTCCTGAAGTTCGGGGAAAGACGTAATGATCGTGTGCTCGTCGAGGATCCACATCCATAGCTGGTCAACCATGAGAAGAGTAGGTCTCCGGGGCACAGGCGAGGCTGTGTCATGACGGCTGTCCTTTCGATCTCTAGGAAACTTGGCCCAATTGCGTGTGCCCTTGTCAACGCCGTCGCCATCATTCATCTGTCTCAGCTGGCTAATGGGCCTCTGCAAATGATATCTGGCGAAGGAATCTCGCAGGGCTACCGGAATGCTCTCTTCCGGGGTTGTTTCTCGATACACCACTTGATCACGGTCGCGAACTTTGGTGGTGCTCAATGTCCAGTAATAAGCCTGATCCAGGGTCCGACGCGGGTGAAGAGGAGGGTCGCTGTGCAGGTACCGCTCGAGGAGTAGCTTGTCGCGGTACATGCATAGAGTCTCGTAAAGGGAGGCTGCGTCCAGGAGGACTTGGCCGAGGGGGTTTGCCACCCTTAGTCGTATTCGCGTATCATGAGTCTTCTTGCAGTTGATGACTCTGGAGACATTAGAGGCTGGGGAAATACGTCGTGGCCGCCGAGCGCTTCGCTTTGAAGAGTCTCGGTCAACCGGGTTTCTCGAGTCTTCACCAAGGCGCGGTCGCGATGATGGTAAGCCTTGCCCTTTCTTCCAATTGCCCGAGGCTGCTTTGGTGTTTACCGAATATCTCTGGCTGCCGCTTCTGGATATTTCCTCTATGAATTTTTGCATCTTGGATTGCCTGCGCGATGTATCCCAGTGGAGATATGGCATCTTCGTCGAATAGTATCAGCTTACTAGTCCGAATCATACACGCCGGGATCGGAAGGGGATTATACGTACAAATAAGACCATAGTCTTCGCCAGTGGCTCTACTCGTGACGTATCTAGAAACGTTAGACGGCACTTGGTATGATAAAGGCAGCGCTACCTGTGGAGATAACCTCACAAAGAGGACGCATGTGGCGAGAGTGCGGCTGTCCGACCTGTTGTCCGCGCCAGTATTGCCACCCGAGCAACACACTATTCAGTGTTTGTTCCCGGCTTGAAGTGTTGTGAGTGTGTGACTTTCCTGCGCCATAATAACTCGCGATAACCTCCTGTACAAGTCGTAAGCTGGTGCTCTTTGCGTACTTTCATGGATTCAGCACTCGGCGCTATCCATACCTCCATCCACTATAGAACAGATTAGCATCTTTTTACGAAGGATGGTGTGGGCCACTTACTTTCATGTTATTACCGGGAATGTGGAAATACCTAATCCTATCAGGCATGCTACCGCCGAACAAGAGATTATCTTGATTAGCGGAACCCTTCGTTTTCAGGAGATGACTTAGCGAAATTCTCTGAGAAGGGAAATGACCCCTGATATGTTCATTCTTTCCGTGCTCGTCTATCGGCACAAGGCGATCCGCGGATAGTCGCTCCAGATTTGACGATCCCCTTGTCTGGACGAAGGAGTCCCCGCTTTCATTTTCCTGCTGCTGTCTTTCGTACTCAATAATATAAGCATCAACGAGATCAGCCGGTGAAAGCTTCCCGTGCTTTATGGTGGGCCTGGTGCTTGTGGTCGGCTCCGAGAGTGGTTGTTGGTCCGGCAAAACCAACCAATTCTTTTGACTTGTTTGGCCTTCGACTTTCGCCATGCCTCTTTTGTACTGAGTAGAATATCTCCAATTCATCATGCTCTGTCGCAAGAAGATGACGGAGCTATGCTCATCGGCGTCTTGTTGTAATTGGGCGAGGAGCTCAAGGATTCTTCGAACCTCGGTTGTGACACTGGCTTTGACAGTGTCGGGAAGGGACTCAAGATACGCCTTCCGCTCCTCAAATCGGAGGCAGCCAAGATAGTGTTGAACGGGATCACTCGGCTCATGGGGGATGGCACTCAGACATGTCGGTGGTTCTGCTCTGCCGAGATGGCGAATGCTGGTATTCAGTGGAAAATTCAGCGAGTCGGCAACGCTGGACGTCGGCGATGGCACTGTTGACGCGTCCGCTGACTCTTCACCAAGAGGCACGGAGTTGATGTCCAAGCGTATCGCTCGCCTGGAAGGATCTTCGGTCACCTTAAGCTTCGCCAGTGATGTTGCACGGCGGATGTCGTCTGCGGTCGGCAAAGTGACAGACGAGCAATTAAGGCATTTCTTGATGTCTTTGAATGCATCACATATCGGGACCACGTATATATCCCCGAGAATATCGGACGCTATAACATGACCGAATACCTCCAAGCTCTCGGGATCGACAATCCAGGAGCCGGAGTCGCCGTCTACTACTGCTGCATGATATCGTTAGGTGTGGCTCTGCTGAGATAACAAAAGCCAGCAACTTACTATGGCCATCACCAAGTGTGAATATGAGCGTCTTTACAAGAGCCCTTCCAGGTCCAAGAAGTAGCCGTGACGGTCCATCAGTAAGAGATCCCCGTCTCATTGGTCCAGAAGCACTGAGCATAACCACCGATCTAGGGTTCTCGAAGCTTGAAATTGATTCTTCCCGAGGCATTATTAGATCTCCCACAAGCTGCTCAGTAAGCGTTTGTGCTGGAAGGAGGTTTCTCCTTGCCTCGTCGACTTCGAACACCGCCCAGTCGTAGTAACGACCGCGAGATGACCCAGGTCCCGTTGTTGGTGTAGCAATCGACGTATTCACCGGATGATACTGACTAAAGTTCCATGGGTCGGTGTGCTCGTCAGAATATTGGGGCGGATTTCTGTCTGTGTCTTCTTCTGGGCTGCTTGAATAATCTGATTCAATATCATCGGAATCCGAGGCCAGCTCCGATTCTTGGATGTCACTCCAGTTCTCGAGTAAATGGCCAGCTGTCATCCCGAAGAGCTTGGGGTCAGAACCGTGCACAGAAACCTTGATGAGTCCGCCCAGGGTTGCATAGAGTTTTTTGGACGATCCCCTGCTGAGGAGCCTGATCGGTGCACCGCAAAATGTCTCAACGTCTCGATTGCCTAGTGCTAGTTCAGGGGTAGCGATCTGCACTTCCACATCGAGCTCCCGAAGTCTTGGATACGGGCGAGATCCCACGACGTAGACTTCGAAGGTCGGGAACTCGCCATTCGGGGGGCGACAAAGGTCTTTTGCCAGGGATTTCTTGAAAAACTTCCCGACTCTCTTGCTTTTCTCCTCACAGCAGAAAACAATTATCGAAGGCTTTACGTCACGTTCGGAAGTGCCGAGATACCCGAATCGTACAGATATTGGTTGATATCGTTCTCGCGGTTTCTGTATATACTTTAGGAGCGGTTCTTCTATCCTGTCCAGGATGTCATTGAATCTCTGCTTCAGAGAGACATCCACTTTCAGGTTAAATATCAGAAGATCTTGTGAAGTGGGAAATATGACGTGCAGCGGCTTAGCGGCTACGGGGACCTGTACTCCATGCTTGACGCCCGCGTCTGACACATCGCTCAAGGCGCTCTCAACGACAGGATGGACAGTGCATTCTAACACGCTGCTAGACAGCCCACGGTTGTTGGTTTCCCCTCCTTGGGAGGGTCCCGGGGTGGATTCCGGCGAGGACTCCGCTGTAAAATTGGGGGTGGAATTAGGTATGGAATTGGACGCCTGCTGCGAGTCTTTGTCTGATGATCGGCTGTTGGGGGTTGATGGAGTAAAGCTGCAATGCCTCGGGGAAGGCCATCGGGTTGAGAGTTCCGCAACTTCTTCGGTCGGACTCGGTACCTGACGATGGCCAATTCGACTGTCTCGGCGAAACAGAAAATGGGACCCACTCGGCTCTTCTGCCAACAAGGTCCCATACTCGGAGCTGAGTTCCATGGTGAATGACATGGGAAACAGCCTTACAGCTCGAGATAAGACGGTGGTGTTAGGTACGACTTCGTACGATTGAAGAGACAACATCAACCACGACTCAAAAGCTTGAAGCTGCATGAGGAAGAAGGGCTGGCTATGGACCTCATCGTTTCCCAAATACAAGTTTTTTCAGGGCAGGCTGAAACCGAGCGCCTAGGACGGAAATATCCGGATACACCGAGGATGGCTAGTTACTGTCAGCCACTGGAGTAGAGAGTGCATGCACCGCGGGCACTGCCACCACCCTATTTCGGCGATGCGATTGACAAACCAATCAGGTAATGATACAATGTCGGGGCTTGGCCATGCACACTTGTGGGCGTGATACGGCTTTTGGGGGGGCATACTCGAAGAACGAGAAATGGCGACAAGAGCAACTGTCGCCGAATTGCTTGCTTCAAGTTCAATGACTGCCGTTCTCAAACACACAAGTAAACCTTACCGTTCAACACTTTCATCGTTTCTTACCCCGAGCGATAAGATGGCAGACTTGCCCTTCCCTCTCAAGATACCAGGAGACAAGGAGTTTCAAGCCCTTTGTGCCACGCTCTGGGACTGGCAAATCTGTGACGGCTGTGTCGAAGCTCCTTCACAGCCTTGCCGCCAAGCACAATGCCCGTGGCAACGAGCCCATAAGCTCAGGGGTTTCTTTAAGTACTACAAAGCCCTGACCTCGTCGTACGTTCCCGAGTCGCTATTCTCAAGCACGCCGGCATTGTCTTGCCATGACGACATACTCTCCATCGTGAAACTCATCCAAACACACCCCGATGCTTCGCGAGGTTCCATTACAAAGTCCATCGGCCATCTAGCTACGCACGGTTCCAGCTCAGTGGCTTCATCCGCCTTGCTTCCAGAAGACAAAGACAGAGCCTTTGACATGGCCGTGCGGATAGCTTTAATGGCTAATTGCTCCAACGACTGGGCAGGCGGAGGTCTGCTGGAGCTCGGGACAAGGCCGGTGTCGTGGGATACCAGCATGTCCCGAGAGGACTTCATAAGAATGGCATTTCCGCAAACTGCCTATCCGACCCTTGACGAGAACGATTACTCGCCCCGATCGCGGCAGATATTCAGTGGGCTCAGAGCAACGAGGTTGCGAAAGGTTGCTGGACTCCGGTTCTGCCCGACAGATGACCTCCATAACCATCTCCGGCTCGACCACAGGGCAGGGACGGTAGACATATATCATCACACTGCCGTCCTGAAGGAGCATTTGATATATTCAGCAGCAAACCACAATTCGGATTCCAAGAAACGGTGCGTCAATACCGATTCTGCTGCACATGATATGCTGCTTCAATGATCAAGGGGAGATGCCGTCTGACGTTTGTTCTCAATCCAGCTATGAACTGATCCCCCGGCAGCTCGCTCTCGAGGTGATCGACTCCATCCAGAAGGTCCTGTTTCCTTCGGATCTCCAGTCTCAGGGCCTCCTCCGCTCCCTCGTGAGAAAGCAAAGCTTCGATGAGGACTGCTTGCGGTACGAGTCTTCGACGTACCGCCTGGCCGGAGAAACTGAGACCACCTACTCATACTTTGGCGCCAGGCTCATGGATCTGTATGAAGAGGTCACCAATCCGACCCCGCGTGGATTGCTGGAGAAATGGCTGGAGCCTAGAAGCGGGGCTAGGCATGTCATGATGGTCACTCTAGCTGGCGTGTTCATTGCCATCGTTCTGGGGTTTCTGAGTCTCGGAGCCTCGATTTTCCAGGCTTGGGTGGCATATGAGCAGCTAAGACTGTCCGCCAGCGCCAGCTGAACTTTTAGGCAGTTCGACATTACGCTGAGACGCTTCTCCTGGTCTAGTTACTTATCATCATGCTTCTGGTAAAGTCTTATTATTTCAATTTTATTATTCGTCGGCATAATGCTGAATTGGGACGGGGAGAATCGGTCCTGATCAGGTTGGAATAAGACTCGTCGTCAAGGCCTGAGCTATGTTCGGCGAGATATGAAGGCGACGCAATTGTATTAGAAGTCGGTGCTGTGACCGTGCCGATGATGCGTCTTGAATGCTTGGGGTTGCGCCCAGCACATACGACTATAGAAATATATGTGCGGCGCGGATTAACTGATCAGCCGAGCTGGATGTCGGTTCCCTACACCCTACACCAATTCAATACTCTCGGTGAGTGAAGAATGCAATTCTTTCGGACTGGTGGTGCACAAGAGTGTTAAATAGACGAGGATGTAATTATGTAGCTATATTTAAATACGCGGCATTCAAATCCAGCCGCTCTAATCACTTGGCTCTCTCGTCCTGCATCTGTGATAATACGAGTGTGATCGATAACTTTTAAGGGGCCTAATGGCCAATTGCCATGCTACTTTGCACGGGCGATCAAATAGTTGGTCGATCGCTCGAAGTCACTTGAAAATAGTTGATGACGCTTCCTAGGCGACTATAGCTAACAGTCGCTTAGGAAGCGTTAACAACTCGTCCTACGTACTCATCATCGATCCACTACTTGCCTTTTCGGGGCAAATACATCGCAAGTCGACCCTATTTTTCCACGAGGCAACGGCTCAGGATTCATCAGAGCGAGTATTCTTCAAAAAAGGCGTGGCGGTGTTGATACCGGTGTCATTAGGCCATTAGTCCCCCTATTCGAGCCCCGAAAAGCGCTGTCCATTACATTCCAAGGGTTTGCAATTACCAACCATGGGTACCATTTACTACCCACGACGTAAACTAATACATTATAAAAGCTAATACTTACGGTTACCTATAAATAATTGTTATTGAAATTTCGTATTACTTACCGACTTTTATTACTTACTTATGATTGAAAATATCATCCGTAGGTACTCGTGGGTAGCGTGCGGTTGGATGGTTAGTGCAAACCCTACGTGGCAATATCCTTCAGGCCATTGATAACCATTGGTAGTTGCCTGGCGGTTAGCAGAGCATCTAACGTATATTCCCACTTGATGATATTGGCACATACAGCGTTATGTGTGCGCTGATGGGTTGACCTTGCTAACCCCTTGCTTCAACATCCCATTGTGTCAAAGAAGAAAACATGTGATTTTAAGCTCATCTCAGTGTCATCTATCGGGATGCGTGCGAGTTCCTAGTAGCATTAGTTTTTCATCATTTGGCTCAATGTTTTATAACTTCTTCGCTCTACGAAACAAGAAGCAGGTATTATAGTTTGGAAATGCCGTCGAATTTCCCGCATTAGGGATGCCTGTCTATGACGGGACTAGTAGAGATGAATCCATCGAATCTACCTGAAAGGAAAAATGAGCCAAAACTCGGCAGCAAAAGCTGGCAACAACCTGAATACGTCCATGTTCAATGCCATGGTCGGTAACTTGAGGATCGAAGGCACCCATAGATCGGCATCACACATGATGAATCTGTAGCAGGCTTCAGTGCCTGCGTGAGTGTTTCAACGAGAAGATTAGTCGGTCTTAACTTGGAAGCTCTTCGCTCCCAGGACCTTTCCACCAGCGACGATTCTCAAATCGAGAGATGCGCCAGAAACCTCCATCTGGTACTCGAAGTCTAATCGGCGATATTGCCTAAGAGGGCGTCGAGAGACGGGTAGCTCTTCCACACGGACCGTGGTCTCCCATTTAATTGAAGTTAGGCGTGGGAGCTCGTAGCCCGAACCAAATCGTGATGGCGGGTCGGACTTCGTACTCGTGTAAATGTCGTCGCAGCCGCCTTGTTTGCCGGTCTCCCACAAAGAATATTTCCTGCAATGGGGGAAGGTCTTGGCATGACTGGTCTCAATGTCCTCGCCCTGATCATGTGTCAGTAAGGATATCTGTGCAAGGAAAGCTTGATGGTTGGAACATAGCCTACTCGCTTGATCGCCCATTCCATCTGGTTTGCAGCCACGTAGTAGCCCCCCAGCTTATCCCACACTTTATCTTGAATGAGATGCTCCCCCGCCACGAAGTGTGCATTATGCCTCCATCCATAACTCAGTCTGGATACCCTCGATTGGACTCGGACGCCCTCATCCGTCAGTCCATGTCTCAGAGCGCCGTACATCGCTGCTCCTCGACAAATGGCGGACCATCTAAATCTCGTCAGTGTAGTCCTTACATTCGCGTGAGCCTAACCACTACTAACGGACGTTCTCCGTCAGACTGTAGGACTTCTGTCACGCCCTGGTACTGCTCTCTAAGGGAAGCATATATGAATGGGCAACGACCGAATCCACCGGCCAGAATGACGAACTGTCGTATATTAGTACGGGTTTCCATTCTCGTGTGGGCTCTTTGCTAACTGGCAGTACAATCTATATGAATACTCGGCTTACCTTTGGGTTCTTAGAGGTCTTCTTCTTGATGGCTTGGACTTGGTTACCAACCAGGCCCTTGATGCGGGTGGTGACATTGCTAAAGACTTCATGAATCTCCGACCTACTAATTATTAACATCGTCTCCTTGGTAGGTTGAACCGGGGTGGGGAAGCTTCTGTGACCTACGACGTGACTTCCAGTTGGCCTCTTTTGCCTCGCTTTGGGAGGTCCAGAATCCAGGTCCGGTCTGAGCCGTCGAAATCGCATTTGATGCCGTGTTCCCATTCGCTGTTCAAGAACTTTGATATGGCTGCTGGTTCGGCATTCTCCCAAGACTTGGTTCCACCAGGAAATTTCTTCTTCATGAATAACTGGAAATCTTGGTCAAGAAATGTAGCTCCGCAGAGATCGCCTGTAGGTGGTAAGCTGGATGCTGTGAGCCAGGGGGTTTCGGGACAAATGGCCTACCGTCACCCTCCACGCATTCGCGTATGACGAGCGGGCTTGTTTGCACCACCTTGTAGCTGATGATGTCGACGGTCCCTCCACCACAATCACAAAGCACGAAAGTATCATCGGGTTCCAAGTCTCCACGATAGTCCAGCTCCGGCAGGGTAGCCATGACTGCACTTTCAGGCTCAGTCACGAACGACAGAGTTGTGTCTTCGCACAGGGGTCTTTTGTCGAGTATTCCAGCGAGCTCTGCCGCACGTCGCATCCGCTCTCGCCCGTAATCTTGATAGATGGCGGGGACAGTGAGGACGACATGAATGGGTGCTGCTTTGATCAAACTCGGTCCTTTGGCCTTCTCTATAGCTTTCATAGAGTGTTGCCAAAGTTGCTTGAGGTAGTCTGCAGTGACCTGAGTTGCGTCTTTTCCGAGTTCCTCCAACATCGTCCTTGCCTTTCGGAGGTGGGCGGACCCTTGTAGATGCGTTGGTAGGTCCTCATCATTCAGCAGAAGGAGTTTGAACCATTGAATCGGTTCACCCTCGGGGATGTTATACCCCCATGAAACATTCTTAGTATGTTTGTCGTAGTATAATTTGGTAGGAACCTTGACACGGTCACTGTTACGGGCATGGGTTGAGAGCCAGCGCGTGATGACTTCGGGGTTGGTAGGCGCCTTCGTGCCATTGTGGAACAGCCAAGACACTCCAGAGAACCTGGTGAAGATATAAGTAAACATTACAAACCATAGGAGATGCGAGTAGAATTAAATTTAAGGAAATTTCTTACGTGGTGCCGAAGTCAATTCCGACCACCAGCTTCCGAGATGATGCCATCGTGACGTTCCAGAACTTGCCAAATCGAAGGTCTGAATGCAGTAAGTATATCAGATGTAGATACTTATGGAAAGCAGAGATAACGCTTGAGAGGTATGCTGGTAAGTTAGAGTGGTAGGTTGGAGCTTACGGTGATAAGAGCTGAAGGTGATGCGAAAAGAATGGAGAAAATTAAGAGTGTGAGATATGGCTTACGGGGGGCCAGGGTGATGTGGAAGAAGTAAATGTAGAAAGACCTCCAAAAGGCGACGGGCGGATGAATGTTAAAGAGTATTGGGAGATGCAATAAGAAAAGGAGCACTTACGTAGTATGGAGGGAGAAGGAGGTAGGCTAAAGTAACAGCTGCAGAAAGGGTCCACGTGAAGAAAAAGAATGAGATTAAGGCCTCTTCTTTATAGACCAGAGGTTCGAAAAGGAAAGCTGAGAAGCGCTGCCTGCCGTGATCACTCAAGACAGTTTCACTCTTAATCCATTATAGGCTTTTACGTCTAGAATGCTCACATTGCACAGGCCTTTCATCTACAATATTATACTAAGACTGTCGATGCGAAGCAACCAGCAACACAAATTCCATCGTCTCATTTCATTTTCATCTACCAACGTAGAACTTCTTCTATCGCCGTAAGCAAGCCAAAACTGCCATTATCCACGATTCAGTACTTCAATACCTGGTCTTGGAAGCCCTGGGCAAAATCCACTCAGCATGCATCACACCTCACAGACCCTGACATGACCCACCAAATTCAATCTTCCGCAAAACCTGACCACACAATCGTCATGATAGATCATCACAAGATGGAGAGCACTACAGATTCCACCCACACTGGATTTGCCGGTGGCCGGTCACATGTCAAGGCTACCGAACTCCGGGAGAATCTCGTTGTCAAGGCTTTCCTAGAGGATCTACTCGACGAGAAGATACACGAATTTCAGCAAACCCTGACTAATACCGCTCAACGCACGGAGGAGCTCTTCTCCACTCAAGATAGACACATCCAAGGGCTAAAGAACTCCCAGCGGGCATCCACGGATATTCTACTTGACCATATCCGAGAGTCGAAGACCTCACAGCAGGAATTCACAAACGCTTTACTTGACCATGTCAAAGAGCTAAAGACCTCCCAACAAGAAACCATGAACCTCGTCCGTGCTCTGACACAGGAGATTGCCGAACTTAAGAGCACTAGAAAGCGAACAGCAGATGAAATCAGTGGCAACGACACGGTAGAGGACACTAAAAGCTTGACCAAAGAAAACCTGAGACTGAAGAAGCGCGGTTTCCAAGTCAAAAAAGCGTTGGAAGAGAAAGAGAAGGAGTACGAAGCCATGAGAAGTTCACTCGATGAAGCACTTGGGGAGATTGAGCAACTCAGAACAACCGACCGAACCTTCACTGTGATAGATGATGGTGCCGTCGTCTCTCAATGGAAGGAGCTGAAGTTCCTAGTTCGCAACTTGGCACAGCAGCACTTCGACCGCCCCATCAAGCTGCCCTTGCCGTCCCCTCAAGATGAACAGGATTTCGATTTGATATCAACAGTATACCCGGACATTGTAGGACGAGGCCAATACGTTTCGTCATTCTTCCAAGCATCCATCTGGCGCTTCCTCACCGTGAATGTTCTCGAGTCACCTAGTAGGGTTTGGGGGAATCCACTTGGCGATGTCATAGATGGATCAAACATGGGTATTTCACTCATTCATAAGGTGTATGGGACAATAGCTGACAACTAGGAGATGACTTGACATATTTGCAGGAGAAGCGGTATCATGCTCTACGGGCGCATGTCTGCAAGGTTCTTCACGAGAATTCCGAGATCGACAAGAACAGGATTAAATCTCTCGCTCGACGCTTGAATGCGCGAGTCCACCAGTTTGACTCTGTTCGCCAAGAACCCAGTCTTGAAACCGTTCTAACTAAGATCATCACCAAAGTCTCGGAGCTGGCTGCAACCTTTGCCCAGGCAAAGGCGGCGTACAGGGCATGTGGACTGTACAACGGGAGCATTGCGATGTTCTCCGATGAATGGATGGAGACCGCAGGTGATAAAGTGACTAACAGACCTGGAATCGATCTCATAATCACTCCTGCCTTGGTCAAGTAAGGCCTTCACCGACGGCTTTCCTGAATATCCACTAACATTCAGTGTCATAGATATGGAAACTCAGACGGCGAGAACTACAATGAGTACATGGTGCTTGTTAAGGCAGACGTCTTCTAAAACAGCAAAAAGGACGACATGAAAAGGCAGGATCTCAGTGGGCACTTTGATGCCTTGAGATCACTATGCATGATAACTGCTGAAGGCCGGGATAACCATTCCTGCTGGGAACTTGAGCACACAAGTACTTAACTAAGTACCTAGTCAGTAGATGATCTCAATTTGCTATTGCACGGAGGAAAGAGCGTTGCATTGTGGACTCATAAAAGGCTAAAGTAGAGTCGCCTATGAATTGAGGCGATATTGAATCACAAGCTGTGTTAGTGGTGAAATGCTTTGTTATGCGATCGTGATGCAAGCAACAAAGAATGCTTGCTGCAATAAAGAAATTATGGCAAACAATGGGCTCTCGATAAGACAAGGCAGCTTCTGGAAACTCAATCTTAAATTTTTGGGGAGCTCTGGCTGTAAAACCTTCCTTCCTACATCATTTCACCAACCCCAGCCGAGCTGCTACTGCAAACGAACTTTTGATCGTCACGACGATGGATACGCTGCGATCGCAACTCAAAGAGGTGCAGGGCCACCTCGCCGACCGCGACAAAAAGTACCGACAGCTCAACCACGAGTACAGGGAGGCCAAGGACCAATGGGCGGCCGCGAAAGAGGACTACGAGGCCAGGATCCGGAAGCTCGAGGCGGAAAACCACCTGCTGCGCGGTGGTCACGGATTGACTCTTACGCAGGCGGAAAAAGACGAAGTGGAGAACCGCTTCCGCAAGACCACCAATGAGCTCGCCGCGAAGACGAAGCAGTGCGAGGCTCTGCAACACCAGCTCAGGCTGCTGCAAAACCGCACGGCGCCCGCGCTGGCGGTCGCGCAGGACATCCCCGAGGCGCACGTGGTCTCCCTTTTCGCGAAACTCAGGGAGAGGATCCGCAACGCGTCGATGAAGCGGTTCAGTGAGTCAACCGACACGAGCCTGTTACCACAGAAGTCGCGCGAGGAGCTGGACCAGCTCTCGAGCAAATGGGAATCCTACATGGGCTCGCAGATGGTCGGCTACCTACTGCGCGCGCTCATCTGGCGATACGTCCACTCTGCACTTTTCATGAAACCCGGCAGGATCTGGGGTCAGGACACCAGAAACATGCTGAGGGCGCTTTCCGGAATGATGATGCCCAAAGTGTCGGATGTGGAGTACCAAGTCTGGCGAATGGAGACCGGCCGGCTGCTCCACCAATCCTGCGAGGTTGACGCCACGGTACTGGACGCCGTCATGAAGCAGATATACGACGCGACCAAGCATTTCGCGACGGGGAAGAACACGGAGGAGCTAAAGAAAAGCATAAGCGAGATCGTCATGATAGGAGCGGAGCTCAGCGACATCTTTGTGCGCTCGCACTACGAACCCCTGATGTCCAACAAGCCCGGCAGTGAGCTGACGAGGGGCTTCCCGTTTCAGGAGGAGACGATGGAGATCAAGGCAAAGCTGGGCTCGCAGCACGTGGTGGACATGATGATTACGCCGTGTCTACTCAAGAAGGACGGAGATTACTCGGTGCTCGTGAAAGCGGAGGTGGTTTGCTGACCGTAAGAGCCCTGGCCCGTATATGCGACCACCTTGGACGAGGAATGAAGGGAAGATTCCAACACAATGATACCCCCCATATGTTAACTAAATACGGCCCCTAGTTCTGTGCTCCTGGGCACACTTGTTTGTAGGCTAATTACGATGCTTAACATACAATGCTTGAGTTCAACTTCTGTGATTTGCTCTTCTATTAAGAACATCTAGTGACCTGAACCAACCCAACTGCCCTTCCTACCCGTTCATTCACCCAAGTTCCGCAGCCCGACATATTTTCTCCACTATCGCGAGCTGGCAACATTTGGCAACCAGCTGACGACTAGCTCTTGTTAGAGTTCAGGTTTTGGATTTCAAGATCAATGCCGCAATAGGAAAGCAGCCCTTTGGACTACTAAATAAATCACCATCGACTCAGTAATTGCATTTTTGGGTTTGGCTTTCACGTGTACATATATATATACATATACTGGGTTAGACAAAGGTCCGATGGGCGGTGCATCCGCGGCCCCGGCGACCTCGGCGGAGGAGGAGGGGGAGGAGGAGCTTGCGTTCGCGCCGCCGCAGGCGAAGAACCACAACTTCAACAGCATCCTGCAGGACCTGCGGCGCAGCAACCTGTCGATGGGCAACCGGCTGCGGTCGATCCGCGAGGACGCGGCGTTCGTGGCCGAGGTGGCGGCGGCGTTCGGGCCCGGGCGGCCGCGGCCCGTGGTCGCCAACGAGCGCTGCGGCAGCTGGTACGTGCACCCCCGGAGCAAGGCGGCGTCGGCCTACTTCAAGAGCACCGACGGCCACTTCGGCCAGTGGCGCTTCAGCGCGCGCCGCCTCAACCTGCACCTGCTGGACCTCGTCGGCGAGCGCGACGGCTGCGTCCTCGTCGACTCGACCCGCCGCGGCAAGCGCATGCCTGACGCCCTCAGCAAGACCGTGCCCATCTGGTGCTGCGTCCTCAACAACGCGCTGTTTCCCACCTCTCCGGAGCGAGAGAAAGGGGACGGAGACGCGGATGGGGACGGGGACACGGATGCGGAGGGCCATGCGGGCGGCCACCCCTTGGTCTTCGACATCCACGTGCCGCCCAACGTCGTGTCCGACTCGGAGCGCGCGCAGATGCGGGCCCGGATCCCCGAGCACGTGGCGCTGCTGAAGTCGCTCGGCCTGGACCTCGCGGCGCTGAGGCGGAAGCTGAAGAAGCCGCTGCGGCCGATCTGGGTGACGCAGGAGTCGCGGCTTGCGCCCATGGACGTGGTCTTCGAGGACTACCATCCCGTAATATGCTGCACCAGCTCGCGGCGCGTCGTCGGGGCCGAGATGAGCGAGGGGGGCTACATCCAGGGGGCGGGCGACGACACCGAGCACTGGGCCCTGTAGGTGCTGACTTGATCGCTTCCCGGCCCTTTTTCCTGGGGCAAATTGATTGACTGATCATCTGCTAACCTTCAGCCCTGTAGTGGATTGACGCCACCCGTCTTCTGGGAACACGCCGACCTGCTCCTCTCAACCCCGGAGCCGGACCTGCCGGACCTGGTCCGCTCGCTAGTCGCGAGCCACGCCTCGTCGGCCGCTGCCTCCGCGCCAAAAGAAATCGCTCCGTGCTTGTCAGTCAGTGCTCTGCCAATAGCTGAACAGCCATCGTCGACTTGCATCGTCGCTCTCCATGCTAAAGCTACGGACGCCTCCTCGTGGCGGAAGAGCCCCGTGCTGATGGAGGTCGGCATCGGCAAGCACAAGGTCGCCAGCCGCAACCTCCGCCCCGCCCTTCCTCACATCTGCGCCTTCGTGCGACAGTATTTCGAGCGGACAGCCGCCGAAGCTGAGGGCCCCGATCTGGCACGACACGGCTCCGCACAGGTGCTCATCGCCTGCGAGAGCGGAAAGGACCTCTCGGTGGGCGTTGCTCTCGCCCTGCTCTGCGAGTTCCAGGACGCCGAGGGGCGCCTCGGCCCGCGCCGCGAACGGCCCGACGTCAACAAGGGCGTGATTAAGGTCAAGCTCGGGAGCATCATGACGAAGTTCCCGGAGGCGAACCCGAGCCGAGCTACGCTGCAGAGCGTGAATAGCTATCTCATGGGCTAGGAGAATCAGCAGTCGAATAGCAACCATGGTCTTCTTAGAGGAGCTGTAGTAGACATTGGCTACAGTGATGTCTAGAGCTGGTGCCTCTGCAGTTTTGTAACGGACCGCCGGGAACTGTGTCAAATGCGCGTGGGTACCTGCATAGGCCGCGGCAACTACCCTCCGGACGGGCATTCAAATGCAGATGCCACGGCAACACCGCAAGCGTTGATGATCTTCACGCGTAATTCCAAAAGCCTCATTCGTCGGAGATGCGAGCAGATTTGGTTACTTCTACGTACATTAAGCTGGATTCGGGTTTCTAACTTGTCACAAGGTATCTCTGCGTCCGCCCTGGGCAGTGATCGAGTTACCAAGCGAGCGAGTGGCCGACTTACCACCGTCACCGTCGAGACAGCACCGACCTCCAGCTTCGGCGCGTTCGACGGAACCGCATACCCACACACCCATGCCTCACAACACGCATACACAGCGTCGTTTACGGGCTAACTTAGCCTATTATCGCCGCTGCATCGCGGGAGCCCGCCCAACGCCCGCAGGCGCGTGTCCCGTGGCCGAGCCGAGTTGGGTGGCCATAAGTCGGCCAACCAGCCAGCCGTCTAGCCTACCTACCTAACCACAGGCTTACTTACTTAACTCATCGCCTGCCCCGGCAGCGGTATCCGAAGCTAGATTTGGCTCGGTAACTCCCTACCTTCTTACCTATCCGCCTGCGAGGGCCCGTCTCGCGGAATGCTGCATGCCTCGAGCCTCGGGAGGGTTTCGATAAGGCCTATCTGAGGTAGATACCCAGGCCGATGTGGGGGGCCGAGGCTGGGGATACCGGGTAGATATCTACCAACCTAAGTAGCTTTCGAGCAATCTGGATCTCCGAGGGAAAAAAAGGGGGACTGGTATAACTAGAGAAACAGGCCCATTCGAAGAAGAAGCCCTTCCAAGAGATTATTTCTTAATTACCTAGTACCGAAGTGAACTGGACTTACTTCCCTTTTTACGCACCCAGGGTAACGCCAGACCCTCTCCCATCTCTCTTTGCCTACGTCAAAGCCAAGGCTCGTTTCGTGCCCTAGGTATCAATCAATGCGCGAGGTATAGTCGACTTTAATTCCATGAAGTTCTTCATTCATGTATGTGTGATGTAGAAATTCCTTCCTATCATGTTAGCAAACTGAGAACCAATCTATTTATATTCAGTACTTGAACCGCCTGTTTGCCTGCCTTACCTGTCTACCATACACATTAACCTTTTCCCATCTCTACAGAAAGCCAAGTCTAACGTTCGTCATGCACGCATATATATGTACCTTGCTTTATGAATTATTAGTATAATAATCCCTGAAAGTATAGAGACATGTAAATGAAAACCGAATCAGAAGCATCCATCATCATCATAAAAACCAGCCAACGCCGCTAAAGGACTATGGGCGCCCCAACAGCCTATAGGATAAATGAAACACGCCAACCGCCGTTAATTGGGGGCCCGTCCATTCGTGTAATAGCGTAAAAAGGAGACGGACAGACCCCTCGGTCGTCTCATCTTCCCATACTTCCTATTCTTCCACCGCCGCGTGCGATCTTTCCACTTTTTCGCACCCTTGCATTCCATGTTAATGCCATACTCGTCATCCATCCCCTTTCTTTCATAGGATCTCCTTCAGCTGCTGCTTCTGCCTTGGCGTCAGGCTCGTCGGGAACTTGACGTTGTACTTGACGATGAAGTTGCCGCGCTCGCCGGGCTTCTTGGACAGGGGCATGCCGAGCCCCGGGTACGTGTCCGACGTGTTGGGCCCCGTGGGCCCCGCCTTCTCGATGTTCAGTTGCTTGCCGTCGATGGTGGTGATGGTCCGCTTCCAGCCCGTCAGCGCCTCCTTGAGGTCGAGGTCGATCTGGTGGATCAGGTCGTCGCCGTCGCGGGTGTAGAGGGGGTGCGCTTTCTGTAGAGATTGTGTGTTAGCAGACCCTGCCATTCCCCGTGTAGAGATCGTCAGGTACAGCTAGGAATAAAATAAAATGGAGTACTTACCTCTTCCACGATAAAGTGCAGATCCTGCTTGCCGCCCTCCTCCTGGTCGCCGACGCCCTTGAACTTGATCTTGCTCCCCTTCTTCAGGCCGGGCTTGATGGGCACCTCGAGGACCTGGTCGCTGGTCGTCCGCTTGCCCGTCTCGTCGAACGTCTTCCGCTTGATCTTCATCTTCTTGGTGACGCCGTTGTACAGCTCTTCGAGGGTGACCGGCAGACCGCGCTCGACCGTCGTGACTTCGGGAGTGGCTTCCCTAGGGCCACCGCCACCGCCGGCGCTGCTGGCTCCGAAGGGATCCGCACCGCCGGGGAAACCGCTGCTGCGCATCCTGCTCGACCGGCCCCCGGCGCTTCGCGGGATGCCGCCCCCGCCGAAGAAGGACATGAAGTCGTCGTCGTCGGCGCCGCCTCCCATGCCGCCGGCGTTACCGCGCATGAACTCGGTGAATATGCTCTCGGGGTTGCTGAAGCTGAAGCCGCCGGCTCCGGGACCTCCACTCGTGCTGAAGTGGAAGGTCCGGGAGCCGCCGCCGTTGGGCATGCCGCCGAAGCTGAAGCCCTCGAAACCTCCGGGCATCCCCCCTGCTGCTCCGGCGAACGGGTTCTCGCCCGGCGGGGGTGCCGCGCCGCCGCGGAGGAGGAATTCTAGGCCGAACTGGTCGTATGTCTTGCGCTTTTCCGGGTCGGACAGGATCTCGTATGCCTGCGAGCATTCCTTGAATTTCTCGGCGGCTTCGGGCTTATCTTTGTTCTTGTCGGGGTGCCACTTTAATGCAGCTTTCCTGTAGGTAAGACATGTGGTTAGCCTCGGTGCGACATTTCGAAGAAGTGAGGCAAGGGCAGCCTAGCTGGTGGAGCAACCGATTGAAATCACGTCCTTCGTCATGCCTCGAGGGCCGGCGACTCACCAGCAAGCCGTAATGGTAAGAGAAGAAAAGGTTGAACATGTAACAGAAATTAGAAGGCTACTAGCTTACCTGTATGCTTTCTTGATCTCATCTTGTGATGCATCTGGCTTGATGCTAAGCGCATCGTACAGCTTTGTCTCCTTGACCATCTTCGTGGCTTATCTCTCTTCTTCCAGTGGAGTGTTTATGAGAAGAGGGATGGGCGATTGATTAATGTGAGAAGGGTGAGCTCAATGTTCCCGGACGAGGTCGAAGTGGGATCGACTATTGCGAGTAGGAGTAGAAATGTAACAACTTTGTTGAAGCGTAGAGTGTGTGTGTGCTTTGGGTAGAAACCTGGTTGTTGCAAGGTTGTTTGACTTTGCTGTCCAATGGATGTTAGTTACGTAGGTATCGTCTTGTAGTTATTAATGTCTCTTGTGGCCAGGATGGAAAAGAAAAAAAAGGGTGTTGTTGCGTTGGCCGTTGCACCTGCCTAAGTAAAGGAAAAGAAGCTCTAGGCTTATGAAAATGCTCGAACGGGTGGAAGATTCGGGAACTTGGTGAAGATCTCGCTTTTTCTCCCTCTCTCACTTCTTTTGTTCTTGCGGCAGCGGCTGGCAAGAAGTGGGGGGGAGGTAAACGAGGTTGTGACGTTTGAATGCGGCGGGATCAGCCCACAACAGGCCCGGTCCTGGAGCCCCGGTCGAATGATACCTATACCCCGGTCGAAGCTTGTCTGTCTTGTCAACTCGACCCTGCCCAGAGAATCGGGAGTAAATTCCAAGAAATCAAAAGTTCTGGCCAATGGGAAAGAAGCGTCCGGAGTATTTTTGGTTGTTGAACATGTAACTGTTCAGTCCCAGGGTTCTGGAGACCATTTCCCTCAGAAGTATGAAGAGGCTCTTTCTCGCAAGGATCCTTAGGAAGATGTACCCTCGGGAGCTTATAGTAGGAGGTACTTAGCTCGCTACCTAGTAAGTAGGATGAACAAATGACGCCTAATGGCGGGGTCGCGGGGGCTCAGATATACTAGAGTAGAGAGAGTTTGTACCTCTTCACGTGATCAGACAACTTCTGCCTTTAGGGCCCCCCCTGGGTGCAATAGCTTGCTTGTCAGGCGGCAAGTAAATCGAGGGAGGATGTCACAGTTCACGTTGACTCGATGTGAGTAACGGCAACTGATTTCGATCGAAGAATGGGAATTCGAGCTTATGCGAAAGTGATTAACACTTCCATTTCGAGTTAGCGCCGTACGAACCCGTTGCCGACATGCTATAGAAGCTACTAGAAGCTTCTATACTTTTAACTCATCGACCAATCAAAATAGCCAATTTCTGAGCCGTATAGTTATAGCAACTTCCCTGTTGTATATTATGCAGCCTGTACTTGTCTCTATACTCGAGTGTCGCCTCTTATACGATGAACTGCGCTAAGTGGCCGACCGGGAACTTGTGAAAAAGAGTTCATACCACAGTTTCTATGTATAGTACCAAGGTTTACTTCCTCTTAGAAAGCTGTTAGTGGTGGTATAGGATATTCACTTATACGAGGAGAACAGCAATAGTAAATGCGTTTGTTCACCCGACGACATATTTAACCTGTTATATCCTTCATTGACTGAAGAGGTCGCTATGGGGATGCTAGATACCGCGGCGAGGTAGCCCTGCTACCTAATCATAGCTCCCGCGCTGATGTATGCTGAATGGGTGAATAATACCACACATATGTTGCTCGCCGGGGCTCCCGCCGGATCCTTATCAGTATCCCCGACTCACAAGGAACCATCTATATGCAACAATAACCCGTCCGCACTCTTCCTCTAAAGTCTCTTGCTCTGGGGGGTATCAGTCACTAAGTAGCTGCACATAGAGATGTAGGCAAACCGGATTAACCAACCGACCAACTGATACAGCACGCACCCCCCTAGTCTTGGGACGCCGGCCCGACCACCAACCGGTATCCCGTTATACTGCCCCGAGCTGCGGTGCACCCCCTTATCGTTTGGTACCGCTGGCGCGACGTCATAGTAGCGTGGGGTGCAGCGGGAACCGAAGCCCTCAGCCTTATTCAACGCCCTCGACGAGTAGTGCGACGACCATGGTAAGTATCGGTAACCAGAAGCCAGTCTCAGACTAGGGCTGGCCGTCCGGGTGGTCCAAGTCTATATCCATGTCCATACTATCGACGGTACCATTCGTCGCATTGTTATCGACGGCATGGGCGCTGAAGAACGGTGCGGGACCACCAGCGCGTTCCTGCATCTCGGGCGCTCTCGGCTGCGAGGGTGTCTCTTGCATTTCAACCTCGGGGCCTTCGCTAGAGGCGTGCCTCTGCTCGCTCCGCCCTCCGCCAGGAGACTCGTTAGTCCGACAATTCGCGAGCGACTCGACAATGCCGCCCAGCTTATTAGACTGGGGGCTGGAATTAGCAAACTCTCCGTGGGATGTAGTCGGTCTATCGTCTCCGTCCAATGGGTCACGGTCGTCCGAGAATGTCAGGTCCACATCGTCGAGACCGTCTCGCGAACTGCCATTTGTGGCCACGGACGAGCTTGCGCTATGCTTGCGTTTCGCCCGAGAAGCCACGGGAATATGCGATAAGGTGTCAGCGCTGATGGCGGCAACTGGTGGCGGCTGGTCCTCGTGAGCCTGCTCCTGGTCCTGTTCTTGCGCAAGCTCCTGTTGGAACGAGCGGTTGTCGGCCTTGACAAATCTCTATTGGGATAATTAGTTGCGCCCCAAAAAGAGGGGAACAGGGCGGCTTACGCGCAGCGCATCCGAGAGGGGAATAGGGGTCGCTTCTAAGGCCTTCTCGGTAGCATACACTAGCATAGGCCATTGAGACCCGGTCCCAGCTGCTTGGAGCACGTCCTCGGGTGATACTTTCTACAGCCGGTTCAGTATGCTGCTAAAGCTCGCACATGTGAAGATAGTCGTACCTCAAAAGTCGCTGGAGACGTATTGTCAGGGCATTCAATCTTCCACCACTGGTCTATGGATTTGGATTCCTGGCCAATATCGATCAAGTCGGGTTCGCCTCGAACGCACACGTAGGTCACCTCGTCCAGCGCAACACCTCGGAGCAAGTACTTTTGCGATGGGTTCCAGTACTCTGGGTGATACCTCTCCGGGTCATTACGGTACACGAAGCGTTCATCGTCGACTTCATGTTCCTGACAAGTCAATCGCTTGCTTATAACTTCCAGCTGCTCCAGGAATTCTTCTTGCATCTCCCTGTAGACTACGTTCACGGTTATTCCGGCTCGGTCATTATGGGATGGATGGTACTCACCCGCCATTTCTCGTTCAAGCCGTTCGAGCTCGTTCTTCGCAGTCTCGATGATGCGCTCCCACTTCTTCTGTTTCGACTCCTCCTCTGCCGTGAGTTGGAAGGGGCCAGTCCATGTCGAGACCATACGGAGGTCATTCATGCTGTAGGGGATGCCTTTATTCCATTGGTCGTCGTAGTACCGCCACTGTGCATTTTTCCTCTGCTGGTCGATAAGCACCTCGAAGTTCTCAATGATCTTCGTGCGGCACGAGCGGATATCGTGTGGCTGGTCGAGCAACGCTAATTTGGAACAACCCGGTTCCCCTCCGCACATGACCCGGCTTCCCTCCCACCTGGCCAATTCCTGAAGGCCGTTTCTCCTGATCGCATGGATCTGGCGCTGGAAATGACGCGCCAAGTCCCGACGACTTTCCATGTATCTGTCTGCATAGAATGTTGCCGGTATCTCGCAAGGTTTCTGTAATCCAGCTCCATTGAATCGCATCGTGATTACTTCTGCGGGCCTGACTAACACGGCGATGCCAGCAGTCTCTGGATAAGGCTGTTCGGGCGACACAGCTTGGCCCCAGAGTAATTGGTCTAAGGCGTCGTACAGCGAGTTTACCCAGGACCATTGGTCGTGGTCCAACTGGATGTCGAGCAGCCCGAAGTTAACGGAACTCGGCTCTTTCTCAAGGGCTTCGCTATCATCGGACCATTCGTTACTCGTAGACGAAGAAGCAGAAACGAGCTCCCCTACACTAACCATGGGAGCCACGTCGAATCCAGGTATCGAGTGGTTCATCTCGAATATATGATCCAAGAACTTTGTTTCGTAATCCACTCCCCAGGTGTGCCGACCTCCGCTAGGGTCTATCGGTTGGGTCTCGATCAAGGCATCTACTGTGCAGTAGCTGCGGTCTGTCTTGTCGAGGAACGCCATGAGGCGGTGGAGTTCTTCGTTAAATGCGGGATGGGCATCATCCCCTTCAACTTGTTCGCCCCTCATCATTGCCGCTAAAGCCTCGGGCTTCAGGATAGGCTGACCTTTCCACCATTCCGAATTATGTCCGTAAGAGCGCGCGGGCGTTGGGAAGCTAAGGAGGATGTTTCTCACTAAGGGTATCTCGTGGAATATGGATAGTAGGGATCCCAAACGACACCCTTTGGTCTGTCGGATGAAGGCCGGCGCACCTGGCTGTCGCTTACGTAGGGACGGTCTAGGATCTGTCGTCGTGGTCTCCGTCGACGCCTTGGCCGGGACCATAGCCCACTGGGAGGAGTCGTAATCCGTTCGGTTTGCGGGGCCAAAATACTTAACGGCCGGGCTGTTATCAACAACACCGGTTTCTTGAGGCGTGACTCCGGACTCGGCGGCGGATTCGGCGAGCGCCCGCTGGAGAGCAGCGTCTTCCTCAGCATGATTGGTTGGGGCACCCTCAACTGCAATAGGTGGGTTAGCACTGAGGCTTTTCGAGGCGGAGGAGCTGTACCTGCTGCCCCCTGCGCAGTCCAGTCTGTTAACCTACCCAACGGTGATCGGTTATTCGCTCTGGAAGGGGGACGAGTCGGTCCGGTACTGTCATGATAAGTTGGAGGGGCCAGCTCATCGGGGCCTTGAATATTAAAAGCTTATGGAGGAAGATCAGTCATTCGCTCCCGGGATTATAGGAAGAAAGGAACAACCCACAGACACCTGCGCTGTTATCCTCGGCATCGGTGAAATGCGATTCGTCCCATTTATACTAGGCACGTAGTTTAGTCTCCAGGGCTGGAAGTATGGGGGAGGGCAGTCCCAAGGCAATCATACCTTTGTGCTCTCGGGATTTTCGAAATATTCCTCCGTCGCCCGTTGGAGATCATTATTATTAGCCTGGGATTGAAGAGCAACGCTTGTCAGTCTATAATATTCAAGGGACTCGGAAAGCGCACCCGGGGTTCTATCACGGCGCACCTTTAAGCGGGCAATGGCTTCAGTTCTTGACAGCCCAGTAATGATGTCACAAAACAGGGAGATGTCGTCGTCGGTCGGGGCCGCGTTGGTGGACATTTTTGGATGAAATATCCGGGATACGTCCAATATAATACAATACGGGTAGTGGGAGGGGGTCGACGAAGGGGATAAATATGTTTCAGAATCGGCAGAAGACGACTGGGGAGAAGCAGGCCAGGGATTTCAGGGTGCTAGGATGCAAATGCATGCGTGGAGAAGACGTTACTGTTTAGCATTCAGAATAAGAGTGAAATGCAAGTGACTAGATGAACCAAATGCGAACTGACAGAGTCAAAAGGTCTTGTTTATTGCTGTAACCGTAAAGGTCACACCTACCCTTCAGACTCAGGACGTAGTCATTGTCGTTACGTGCTAGGTATCTACCCAGAGAATTCGAGAAAATATTTGATGCTATATCCAAGAAGCCGCTATAAGGCGCCATTGAGAACTAGGTTAATAAGTTAGGTGCAAGGGATCTACACTTGGGATACAGTACCACCATCGATTAGCCTTTCCCGCCTTGCCGCCTACACCTTCAAGTGGGATTGATCGAAGAACCCCGCGCCGGGCCTGGGGTGTTTGTATTAGTGGTCTCCACTTATTACCCGGAACCTAGGTTTCTTAGGTAACATGTGCTATCGTGTTCTCGCCAATTAACTTCCGGTGATAGTGACGCAAGCATGTGTGATCTTCCATCTGTGACCGATAGCTTTCTCTACTAGTCTACTATTAATCTCGTTGGACATAGAAGAATAGAGTCGATGGTTAGGAGGACTGCCTCAGGTCCCCCGTGCAGGCTTGTGCATCTGCCACAAGCCTAATAATAGAAAAGACTTGATTCCGGCTTTGTCTACCATGGTCCATTACAATGCACCTAACCTTAGACTAGCTTTAGGTTTCATTACTCTCTGTAGGATGTGCATTCTTTGGGTGTAGTTGATACTCTTCATACATGGAATGATGTATAGGTAACATGATAACGCTTGAATCACTCATGGTTCCCTGCACGCTGTCACGCATGCACAAAAGCTTCAGTGTAGGCATTTAAGAGAGGGGTAGGACGGTCTGTCTAGTGTTACCGTTAAGCCGAACCTAATAATTCGAACAGGGTTGGAACCAGGGAATCTCGGAGGCCTCCCATTTCCTATACAAATCATACAAATTATACGTATACAAGGAGGGCTTCTTCCCCAAAATCTGTTCTCAGGCTCTTTAGCTTTGTCATCTTGCAATATAGCCTAGAATTGGATCCTAGCTGCCTACCTAGAAGTCTGGATGCCGCGATATCTGATAGCCTTTCAATGTTCCTGAACCAATTGGAACCGAATGTTCTAGCTAAACAGTTGTAGCCAAATACGATCGTACACATGTGTGCCAGCATGGTAGGGGCCAGGATCTAGAAGAATCGAGTCGATTTCGATGCTTTTATCCGATACGAGTCTGTATAACTGTCTAGTTATGAATATACTGCAGGTCCCTCGGCATTGCTGTACTACCTGCACCTATAGCCTGCTATTCCGCCTCGGGCACCCTCTCTCATTCTCTGGCGCTTTAACTCCTCTATCTGAAAGGGAAATGCGAAGGCCCGCCCCTTGACTGATCCAATCAAGTGGCACATATGCGAGTAAGACCCTCTGCTACCGGCTCAATGGGAAATGAGATTCCCGGAACGCCGCCGTCCGTCGCTATGCAAGTTACACTGATGTGCTGACTTAATAAATGGTCCTGTGCTTCGTGATATCATGAGTGTAGTGTTGTAGTAACGCGTCGCTGGATACCCCGAGAGCAAACTACGCTGTTTAGGAACGATCGTCGTCGTCGTCGCTACCCTCCTCGCCGTTTTCGTCAAATTCCGCCATCTCGTTGTCTGAGCCCGTGTCGCTGCCACCGAAGTCCAGTTCTTCGTCGCTCTCAGCCCAGAACGCAGCATCGTCGTCAGCCGTCTTGGGCGGAGGTGGTGGTTCCAGGGAGTTTGGCATCACGAATCCTTGGGGGATATCCCCCTTTGACTTCTCCACTGTTTCCTTTGCCTTCCGGTTGTATGCCGCCCGATCGTCTCGGTACATGACGCTAGCATCCACGTTCGCCGGAGAGTTTATCTCGGGATCGTCTAAGAGGAGGAGAACTGAACGTAGGACCGACTCAACACCTTGGAGTGGAGACCAGCGTTCACTGGCCTGCTCGCCTGATGTGATATCCTCACCCGGAGTGTGGAGAATGGAGATACAGACGCTGCCGTCGGGATACACGTTGGGGTGGTAGATCGGAATGAGGAACCTGAACTTGGGCGGTTGGTAGGGGTATTCGTGGGTGAATGTCATCTCAGCCTACAGGAGAGACATTGTAAGCCGATGATGTCCCTCTAGCAACTTGCGGGGTCCGCCTCGGAAAGTACTCACCTTGAAGTATCCGCCATTGAACGCGCTCTCGGGGTTAACGACGATAAGGCCGAGACGCCACCGCATGATATTTCCATTAACCAGCTGAGATAACAGTATGTCAGCCTTATTCAGTCGGCCCAAAGAGAACCTGATGCGGCAACTTACATCGATATTGACCCATTTCTCTTTTGAGAGCTCTTGCATCTCGCTCATTAGCCGGTGCTTAGCACCGCCGGTAACCCCCCGTCCAGACATCGTGAAGGGAATATGAGATAAGGAGTCAGGAGTGGACGGCTGGTAAAGGAGGCTGGATGATGTGGTAGGAAGGCTCGCGTGGTTGGTCAAGAGCGTGATCGAGTTCGTCAAGATCGGGTGCCAGGTCCAAGGCTAAGGCGCGCGCACCCGCTTCTCCTAGCCTACCTACGCTCGAAAGATACCTCGCGAGGTGGAAGAGGAAATACGATGGCCAGGAAATAAGAGAGTGGAAAAGGAACAAGACAGTGATAAGTGATGGGTAAGTCAACTGATTCGCAGCCCAACTATATGGAAACGAGTTTTCTGTTGTGTAACTTGGGTGGGTGTGGGTATGAGTGTGTGACGTGGGAAGGCCGGGATAACGCTTCAAGTCCGTCAGAAGGGCGAGAGAGCGAGTTGGGTGGTGGCACTAGGGGTTTTATGAATGGTCGATTCAACGAGCGACGATCACATCGCCCGTGGGGCGCATATGACTGATTAGCCAGGCGCTTGCCTTGCCTTGCCTGGCCTGGGCTCCTTGCTCAGACGTACTATTGCTGAATCGTCCCTGCTAGCATTTTTGACTGGCAACAATGCATCGAGTTAAAGGTATTATCCATCTCATTCGTGGAAAAGGGACAGCGGGTATTTTACCTTTTGGTACACTGAGTATTTGCCTCTTTTTGTAGTGTATATTCCTCGCCCCCTCTTGGAATCATCCACGCCCTTGTAGAGGGGGTGGAAGCAAGGTACCCTTCTGGCTTCGGGTCGGCTTGGCTTTAGTGTGGAGCCCCGGCTAAGGACTTTGCTTAGTAAAGGAACCGCCTATCAGGTCTTCGTTAAGGTTAAATACTAGCACTGATGCTGGAGCATCGGATTGGTAGGTACCTAGTAAGTTACCACTAGTATGTATGTACGTGGTGCCGCGTTTGAAGCAATTATGAGAAGAAATGAAGGTCACGCTGCTAATAATTGAACACCTAGGCAGGTATTAGGCTTCCTGTGAGTGTTCAGAGCAACGGGCGCAGACCCGAGGACAGTTCAAGTGATGCCGTCCTTCTCCGGGCCCCCACGTGACTGACTCTGACAACCTCAATCGCCTGCGTTAGCCGGCTGCAAAGAGTCCGACCAATCATTGCGAGGAGTACGAAGTACGATGCTGACATGGGGGGCCTAACGGGATCTGTCCCTTCAATAAGACAATATCCGAGCCGACGGTTACCGTGCAAGAGATCGTAACCGGGAATTATACATATATATCGGGAGAGAGAGACCTGAGTCTGGCAGGACTGTCCCGAAGCCATGTCGCGTCTAGGTTCTAATAAATAACTGACACTGGTTCTCGAATCTTGGATCTTTCGAGATGAAGATGCTTAGTGGTTTATCCGACGACGGAATTTGCGTACTGTCCTTTACGGTAGTTGTTTGTACGTATGAGTTGGCCGAGGCGTTCTTCGGGTCTCTTAAATCATTGGAGGTCGCAATGCCATTAAAACATACCTATGATACTAGCAATAGGAATGGAATTGTTCAGGAAGGCCTGCAGTCGAAGAGAAAAAAGATACCTCGGAATTATGTAATACTGGTGCTCCATCTACTCGGGCTCTTAAATACCTCGTTGCCGGTTCGGGCCCCCTTGTGAGGGTTGATTCATAATCCTTGATTTTTCTTTTTGAATGGGAGATCAATGACTTCAAAACATTGAAAATGATGTTTGAAACTTCCAACCTCTTTCGCAATTGAATGCTTTTTACCATAGATTATTCACGTTCACTCCTTGGTGTGATTCTAAGGCTAGCCCCACTTGGCTTGAGGCCTGGTTGCAAGGCACCCACGCACCCCCAAGCAACAGAACACCCAGACACACGGCCCCATCCATTCAATCAACGCTTCCCCGTCTCTTCCCGCCATCCGTTCACCCTTTCCTCTACAACATCATCAAACCCAACAGCGTCCTGACCAAGAAGCCAATCTCCCTTCCGCCCCGACAGCTGGACGACATCGGATTTTACGATTATCGCTGTCGCTACTGCGCCGTCGTCGCCGAAAATTATTATTTATCCGATTCAGCGCCCACGAGGTTGAACCAGTGCATGTTGGCGGACTCGGGTACTCTTCGACCACGACAGCCGGTCGGCGGTTTGCCGCAACTCGCCGCAGCGAAAATCCATCCGACCCTCAGTCCCCCGCTTCGCATCAGCTATTGACGACGATTGTCATCAAGCGCACCGAAGGCACTTTTGCCAAGTTGCATCCTGATAATATCCCGGGTGTCGCTATTCCTACCACGCTGCTCACCAAAAGGTCCACCATACGACACACGATTGACCGAGATCGATCTCTTGCCTCCACGGCCGTCCACTGCATCCTCAAAAGTTTCCCGCATCTCGTGACTGGATCATATAAGGTTCAATCACGTTTGTACCTTTTTTTTTTCTGCACTGCAGAAACTAATCCGACACTTCGTCATTTCCCTCACGACCTACTCAGATGGCGACCATGTCATTCAATCCTCAGACACCTCAGAGCCCTTCGCAATTCTCCCCTAGCAACGTGGATCATTCTTCGAGCATGAATAGCTCTATGACATCGATCACCACCACGCTTCCCACCCCCGCCCACTCCGTCAATGGTCATTTTGCCGCCGACGGGTCTCACGATTACAGCATGACTGACGACCTCCCGACTAAACGGAAGCGTCCGTTTGAGGACATGGGAGACCAAGAGCAGAAGAAAGTCCATCTCGAGGATCCTCGCAAACTTGGTATTGAAAACCTACATCTAGATGTTGGTGAAAAATACCTTCTTTGCAGAACTCGTAAGGCTCCCTCTACTCTAACACGTCTCCGTTGCAGTGCCTTCCCTCCGTCTTTGCCTCAAGTATATTGGGCATTTGCTGTGGGGTGATGCGGCGTCTCTTGTATCAGTGGAATTTGGTTGACACCTGTTTCTTCTAGCCCATTTTGCGTCTTCCCCGTGCTTGTCTGAAGACCTCTTCGAGAAATTCAACCTTGCCGGCATCGCTGCCGAGGTCGCTCGCACCAAGCCGAATGGAGAGAAGAACGCGCTCAGAAAGACGTACAAGGGCCATATCAAGTCGCTTGGCGTCAACGGCCATTTCGATGTGGACAAGAAGGATCCGTTCGACCCTGACGGCTTTCTAGCCATGTGTGCGGTTCCGGAGTCCGAGTGGTATGTACACGAGGTGCAAGGCAAGAACATTGAGTTGGGCTTCTCCGATAGGGTTAAATCGGACTTGCTCAAAGCAACAACCATGGCCAAGGGACCCATATCTAAGGAATTATGGGATAACTCTGTCCTGGGCGATCTGGCCCTGAGCAATATCCCCAAGAAGGCCGTTCAGGATCAAGGCATCAAGGCGACGGCACCGAGTACCCCAGCTGGATCGACTGCGGGCGTGACAACCAAGGCGAGCAAGCTACAGGCACCGCAGGCAGACCGCATGCGACGGAACATCAAGAAGCGCAGCTACCAAGACAGCAGTTTCGAGGGTTATGGAGATGGGTTCCCCGATGACGGAGAGACTGGATATTCGACTGGAGAGGGAGATGACCGGTCGTCTAAGCTGAAGAGGAGAAAACAGGTGAACCAAGATCACCCGTCTTCGACGATTCGCTTTACTGACCGTTGACAGAATCCTGGCAACGGGTCGTCCTACAACGGAGGTAACCACTTAGCCTCCAGTGCCAAGGTAGGCGCATGATACCCAGGAGAGATGTGTAGAACATGGCAGAGCACAACAGGGCACAACAGTCGCACAATGCGGAGACGGCTTGTCTGGGTCTCGTAATGGTAGACGCGATACGGTTTCGATGAGAGGCTATGGGCGCCCAGCCCCTATGCGGCGTTGGCATAGGGCTCTTTGCATTTGATGATTTCAGCGAGGCGTTGGTTGGGAGATTTGACTTCAAAAAGGGCACCCTATGGGAACAGCCACGAAAAATAGCGAATGATACCCCTTGTGGGTTGGATGAGGGGGGCGAGTATCCCTTGATTCGATACAGATGTATGTGCCTCGTATCACATATACTAAAAGAGAACACATTACGATGATTCTAAGCACGCTGCTCACATGGGCCTCAGGGCAAGATTAGCCCCTGCTGGTCATGATTACGTGTGTCTCAGAAATCGTGTAAGTGGGCGACACACACAACTAGCCGCAAAATCCTCAGATTCCGCTGCAACATGTATAAAATTTGGGCCAAATATTGTAGATGTGGAGATTAGGACGGCATAGCCCCTTAGCAGGGCGTGCAGCATGTAATAAACCGTTCATCGACGGTTGGCGCAGTCCAAACCGTCGCTTAGTAGTTTCGGCGTTTCAACGCTTAAATATTTTCAACGGTTATTGTGAAATTAACAGTTCATTCGAAAATCATTCTCAAGGTTAATAGTTTAGTTGCTGAAGGATTTAACGTAGTTTGAATCGTCGATTAAAAAGGTCGTGAGTTCCAATAGATCCGTTACCTTCTTTTTGCTCCGAGCTGTCATGCTACAAGTGCTTATAGTTAGTAGTTTGGACAGTTAAATTCTTTTCCGAGCGCTGAAACAGTTTTAACCTTAAATGTTTCGAGCAGACAGCCAAGTGTCCAGTAAATGGCCCTGACGCCATGGACCAGGAGGTACGGAGTGACCGGCACGAGGAACCCTTGCAGAAGGTAAAAAACGGTAAGCTCCAATTGGAAGGCGTAGGTATAGGTATCTTGATATGTACAAGTACCCAAGCCGGAACGCGGCTAATAATTGCCTCTGGTATGTATGTAGCTGTGCCGCCAGGCAGTTCTATTGACCACCTGCACTCAACCGGATTAATTACAATAGTAGACTAAAAATTCAATGATTCCTCCAACCAAATTCCAATATATGTAGGAACCTCAAAACCTAGAACACTTTCACTAAGTCAAACTCACATCGCCGTCGCTCATCCTCCATTCCCCTTTCTCCTCCTTTCAGCCCAGGGTCCTCTTTACCCTGTTCATTCTCTACTCTTCCGCGCTTGATGACACACGCGTAGAATGCGACTCGTGTATATCGTCGTAACGTAACTGATGTCACTCCGGTGGATTAATGCTTATTTCATTGGACATATCAACCAAAAAGCATCTATACTGTAATAACTAATACGCTCCAACATGAATCCCAAACCTCCGCACAGACCCAGACAGAGCTTAGAAGTCCCGAACTCCAATGGCGGCCGCCGCACTGCGCCTAATGGTGGTTACGCAGGAATTTTCCCTAAGGACCCCCGGATATCCTCAGCCCATTCCTTAGTACCTTCTCCATCCGAGTACCGCAACAGCGGGAAGCGGCGTCTCCTAGTCGTCTATATTCACGGGTACCAGGGGACTGATACCTCATTTCAGTCATTCCCCGCTCACGTCCATCACTTTCTTAAGCGTGCATTGGCCGACACTCATGTCGTCCACTCCAAGATCTATCCGAGGTACAAGACTTACAAGGCGATTGACATAGCCCGTGACAACTTCAGCGCGTGGTTGGAGCCGCACGAGTCCCCCACTACCGATGTGGTCCTCGTCGGACATTCGATGGGCGGACTTCTGAACGCCGAAATCGTGCTAATGGTAAGCAAAACATCCCACTCACTATTGTACTTGTGTCTCATCACAATAGCCGTCGCGGACCCCGTACACCACGGGCTATTTCCGCCATCGCATCCTAGGCACTGTCAACCTAGATGCTCCCTTTCTTGGCCTTCATCCGGGCATTATCATGTCCGGTATATCTAGTCTTTTTCGTCCGAAACAAAAGCCTGCGAGGGAGTCCACTACGGAGCTCGATTCCAGCCCAGGGACATCAGGTATTGCTTCGCCAAACTCCTCGACTTATTCAGGCTTCTCCGCACTCAGCCCAGCGGTGTCGACGCCTTCGGCTGAACCACCAGGGTCACAGGGATTTCCGTTCCCGGCTATGACATTTGACCCGAACTTTAACCCCGCCTTTTCCAATGATGTCAGACTTCAGGATAGGGGATGGGTACAGAATGTTGTTCATTTCGTGAAGAAGCACCACTCGGAGGGACTGATAGATGCGGTCACTCATCATTTCATGTCGCATCTCGAGTACGGGAGTACCCTGCTGGATTTCAACTGTCTAAAGTCACGATATGAGAGCCTTCGCAAACTGGAAGACATCGATGATTTGAAGCAGCAATTCCCATACGGTCCCCGGCAGGTCCGCTTTATCCAGTACTATACTATGTGTTACGGCTTTCCCAAGAAGCGCAAGCCGAATAAGTCCGAGAGGAAGCTAGAGGCTCCGCTGGTCGTGAACCCTACATGCTCGAACATTTCGACCCCCAGGATATCCGTTCAAGATCACAGCAGGGGTGAGACTGAGGCATATCTCCTACAGGAGGCAAATTCATCCCCCGGTCCTCCAAGCAGGAATATGTCAAGCTTTGAGTTGGATCATGCAAACCAAGAATCTGGCCAAGAACACGAAGAAGCAACCTCGGCCAATGGTGTAATAAATAGTCAAGCGACAGCGGCCGAGGTGACTTCGCCTGTTGAACTGAACAGGGATCTATCTCGTTCGATAGATTCCGTCTTCCCACCACGAAGATCTTCAGCTGTCGATACAGACACGGCTGCAGAACTCGTCGATGCTGTCTCGGCTCTACATCTTGACCTTCCTGTTATCCCAGAGTTACCCCCAAAACCAGAGATGCCAACCACAGAAAATATAACAAATAAGGATGAAAGAAAGCAAGTTGAGAAAGAGGCTAAACAGAAACAGAAAGCTTACGATCAAGCGGTGAAGGCCCGGGAGAAGGCGATACGAGATCGTCAGAAAACAATTGATAAGCGAGAAAAGAAAAAGCTGCAGGAAGCAGAAAAAAGGAAGAGAGAAGAACTGAAACTCAAGAGGAAAGGAGACGCCCCCACCGCTTCTACAGTCTCACTTCCTTCGGGATCCCAAGCGCTGGCAACGGAGGGTGCGGGCGCTCCGGCGGAGCCCAAGCCGGGGCCCATCCGGACGATGACAGGAGCTTCCGTCGATGAGTATCGGGTACCCGGCGGGAAGAAGAGGAAGGAGCGGAAATTCTGCAACCTGCCGAGCACGCACAAGGTCAACGGCCAGCTGGATCCCAAATGGGTCAAGGTCTTCATGAAGGACACGGACGAGGTCGGCGCGCACACGGGCCTGTTCTACCCCGGCGAGCACTACGACAGGCTCGTAAAGGACGTGGTCGACGTGATCGTCGGCTGGGTGCGGGAGGACGCCTCGAAGCGGGCCATCCTGGCGACGCGGCAAAACTGAGGGCAAACTAAACGCGGTTCTTGATATAGAGTGGGGATTTTCTTCTCATTTGGGGGAGCTCCAGTGTTTGTCGTGATACCCGAAAAAGAATTTTGTCGACGAATATTGGTTTGCCGACGCGGAGGGCTTTCGAAGTTCATCAGGCAGGCCGTTTAATCCAGTGGCTACAGTTACAGGCATTGGGAGTATCCGGGATCTAATCCAAGGGGACTGTGTATTATACGCCTCGGTAGGGCCTAATACTGGTTGATACGCGGATAGCTGGAGCCCGCAAAAGGGGGTGTGTTCTGCTTACTATGTCCGCGGGGTAATAACTCTAAGTGAAGGGCTGACCTGTTTCCTGCAGCGATAACTTGCCTTCTTTAAGGGTACCCGCAGCTCCGATTCCAGGGGTCCAGGGACTCGGAAGCAAAGAGATGAAGTTTGCAGAAATGACCACAGGTTGTCAACGACTCGCTCACCCCGTCACGCGTCCCTTTCCTGAAAAGATTGCACCCCCAGGTGTCTTTCATATGACGGTAGTCCGTAATAGCGCTCTATCACGTCGTAGCTTACCCATCCAGGCAGCCAATCTGGCACATCTGGAAACGGAGGCAGTCACTACTTCTACTACTCGCGCAGAGCCCTAGTTAAGTAGTCAGGCCCAGGTACGTTTTATTCCTAGGGCCACCCACCTACCACTTAATGTCATACATAATCATGAAAAAGTTCATGCCCGCCCAAGCTATCGCGAGAGCGCGCTTCAAACCTCTCTCGCGCGTCTTCTTCTCCGTCGTGGGAGAGTGAGCCTAATGCGGGAGCCCCGTCGGTAGTTAGTGGATTCGAGCTTCTAACTTGGATGAACGCTTCTCCGCGGGAGTGGTGCCGCGCCACGAACATATTCTGCGCAGAGCCAGGGCCGCGACTTCTCTGCCCGCGAACGCCAGGCCGTCTGTACTAGCAGCTCTAAGCCGACGAGGTCCTCAGGCGGTTCCGTGGGCGGGTGTGTTGAGAAAGAGCCATTGGGTTCCGGTGGTTTGGGTTGGCGTGCTTGTGTGTTCTGCCAGCCGACAACTCGAGGTCTTCGTCCTGAGCCGGGAATGGAGTATATTCAGGGGATGCTAAATATGGGACTTAGATGCCACTGATGCTTATGTGTTTCGTGTCCCTTTGGTGTTCACTTTCGGGCACATACTTCTCAGAAGTCCCGTATATGCCACATTTCCAGATGCTCTTATGTTCGCATGAGTTGCCGCCATGTAGTGTTTCTCATGGTCTTTTCTACTAGGCAAAAAGCCCTGAGCTCTCTCTGGGCGTCGCGTCGCAAGACACATATGTATGCAGTTTCTTGGTTCTAGATAGTGATGTTGCTCACTCAGATGGTGGCGAAGCTACATTGAACCGACCCCTGAAGATTCAACTTATCACCTTCCCGGAGGAGGGCGACTACCATTCCGACCCTCCCTGAATTGGGTCGAACTTTCACATTGAAGATTCGTATATACAAGTCCACTGAGAAATAATCGACAGCGAGTTAGATACCTCGCTAAGGCTGGAGTTCGTGCGCTGCTCGCTATTTTAAGCTTCAAAGGTCAGGGGCGCAATATCATGAACCTTCAATAAACCTACTTGTCGCTGAAACTTATTTCGCGTGGTCATCTGAGGGGGGAAGGGGTTTAAAGGCCTTTTCCAAAATCGCTTCACTTCCACTCAACGAAAACTCCATCAGTTTACATGTTTGTTGGTAATCTTATGCATATCAATGCTGAACAAGTGGTCCGTTATTGAACCCCTTTACGGTATCATCCCGCCACCAAAAGGGCAAGCGCCTCGCAGTCCAGGATGTGCTATCTAGCAACGAGCACAGCTTCTGCACCGCAAGCATGACTTCCTCGTAGGAAAGGCACACCTCCAGTACGCCGGCCAGGTGCTTATCCCACGTGGCGCGGCCCAGCATGAGCGGGTAAGCCGGGCCCCGCCAGGATCTCCGCGCGGTCGAGTGCCCACGTGATGAGCCGGCCGAGCGGCAGACGGCCGGGAATGTCCGTCATCTGATGCCTGTGCGTCCTGGTAGTGTCAGTGGGCGACGAGGTGCAAGCGTGGCTCAGCTCGTCGGGGCGCCGTCGATGCCCGCCCTCTATCCCATCGCGCCGCACCCTTTGCCCGCAGCTGTCGTGCAAGGTATGGCAGTACAGTGGACAGCGCGCCTTGCACCCGAAGACCCACATCTTTTCGAACCACTGCCGGATGCAGTCGAGGTGAAAGCGGTGGCCGCAGGGGAGCGATATCCATGGCGGCGGCGGCGGTTTCTTCAAGGCAGATGACGCAGGGGTTCGCTCCGTCCTTGTCGTTGTAGTGCAGGAAACACTTGATCGCGATGGCGATTCTTGGACGCCAACATCTGCGCGAAAGTTAGCGAGGAGCGGTACGTCCTCAATTTGCCGGTCACCGGTTCCGCGGTCGGGAGGGAGCGGTCTTCGGTGGGCATCACCATCAATCAGGCCGAGGGGTTGGTACGGCATTGCCATGGGACGTTAGGTTGCGTCTCGCTTATCGTTTTGGTTTGGACCTTAGAGATCTAGGAAGACGATCTCTCGTTACCACGTTTAGAAAGAATTAGAGGCAAGGCTGCATGCCGGTGCCGCCGGTCGGTGTTGGGCTGTCGTACGGCATTTCTTCTTCTAACCACTATTAGAAAATACCAAAGAAAGCCGTCAACTGTGCAGTGGTCGGACTTATGAAGATATTTTATGTCTACATCTCATCCTTCCCATGATAGGGGTTAAGCGGTGCCCTCCACATTGCGGATATTGTACAGAGAGGATTTTATTATCACAACCTTGCCTATATTAGTTCCGGATTCTAGGGTCACGGTCCTAGCGAGCAAGGCTAAGCTGATCTTGCACTAGAGAGGGAACGTCTCACCGACGTTGCCTACGACTCGGATGCTTTCAGCGGCTACGATAATGGCTATCCAGGAAATGATGCTTACATCGATTTAACCCACTTTGATCATATTCTGGGGTTGGTTCCAACAGATCAAGGAAGGACCGTGCGCTGCTATTAGATAGAGAAAGGGTTTCGGCAGTGGTGTGACCTTCGGAGTGCTTGCAAACTAACTAATTAACCCGCCTAACGGTTGGGAAGCAGGGCATTACATGGATACACCGGGCATTCGAGGTTACCCGGAGCCAAACCCCAACATATTAAGTTGAAGGGCCCGCTTAACACGTACTCAATCGTCGTCTTCTACGCGCTTCACACGAGTCGCGTCCTCCAAAGGCATCGCCGGCTTGCGCTTATCCAACTCCTTGACCACAGCGCCCAGAATCACCTTCAGCAGATCGCCCGCGGACAGCGACCCCGGCTCCCCACTCCACGTGGTGGTGTCGATGATGTCGCGCGTGCGGGTCTCCTTGTGCAGCTCGTCGTCGAGGTACTCGAACGTCTGCTGCACCGAGGCGTCGGGCCGGCCGATCTGGAACAGCTGGATGCCGACCTGGTGCTCGGGCATGCTCAGCTCGTCGAGCATCTTGGCGACGTTGACCAGGGGCGTCCTGACGTCGTCCTCGAACACGCCGGCCGTGATGACGATGAGGTTGAGCGCGGCGTTCTCCTCGCCGGCGCGCAGCTTGCCGCAGTACCACTCGAGGATCTTGGTGAGGCGCGCGCCGAGGTTGCATTTGCCGCCCGGGCGCACGTTGGCGAAGATGGAGCTCGCCGTCTTGCTGTTCTTCTTGGCCTCGGGCCCGCCGATGCCGCGGTACCCGGACTTGCGCACCGAGCGGCTCGGGAAGAGGCTCTTCGGCCGGTGGTTCAGGAAGTAGATGTCGATCCCGTCGGGATCGTACTTGGCACAGATGGTGCTGAGCGTCTCGAGGAGCGATCCCACGTCGCGCCAGTACGGCTCCATGTGCGCCGAGTCGTCGACGATGAACATGGTGTCGAAGCAGCGCAGAAATGCGAGTGTCTCGTCGTAGTTGCCTATGTCTACTCCGGCCCCGGCCTCCTCATCAGGAGTCGGCTCGAAAGAAGGCCATTCTTCGTCCTGCAGACGCTCAGCCATGGATATGTATAGTGACTAGTAGGTTGTTGGTGGTGTTCTTGTTTGTTTTTCTTTCGCCTTCGAATGCCGAAAAAGTTTGCAGCAGGTCAAAGACGATGGGCTGGTCTTGTTGTTCGCAACCTCAAGAAAAGGGGTGCTCTGTTGAGGGGGCGGCCCGAGCGGTCAGGGTCTACTGTACCCTTATCCAATCACAAAGCCCGCTAGTGGTGGATCCTACATCGGGGTTCCCAGCTGCCAAGTCATCGCCTGTCGTAGCACCGAAGTGCATTGTTATCGATATGCCATCGTCAAAAGCTCGTCATTCGCGGTATCGCCGGCCTATACAAACAAAGGAGAAGGCGCGAAACAGTAGGTAGCCGAAGTTCTCCATCTTATAGTATTTGACTGACAATAGTGAAAGCATTGCCTTCTCCAGAACACGCAGCTTCGTTATTTTTTACCACCAAGGTACAATGTTATCGATAGTGCGAGCTGTCCCGGGTCTGTGGTGCATATATGTACCTGGCTATCATCCTACTAAGTACCCAGGTTTGCACCGACATGCGTCGGCACGGGATTAGCGGCAACTTTATTGAAGTAGTCAAAAGGGTCGTGGGTACTAGCTTCTTTAAGAGTAGCCAAACGTGCCTTGAGTCCACTCTCGCCTTGCATCGTCGTCCAAGTGTGATTGTTCTTCTGCAGGGGGTTCCGGAGTGCTCTTCTATCCAATTCCCTGCATTAATCAAAGGCTGGCCTTCGGTATAGATTGTTTCCGACGGAAGCGGGTCGTAAAAACGACTAATTCAGATTTCTTACTCAAAAGCCGCCTGGCACTCGCAACAGCTCTCACGGCAAAGCATGAGAGTAGGCGGGTTACAGGTACTGAACGAACACGATGGATGATTTTAAATGTCCTTCTCAATTACTGCTTGGGGACCCCAGCGTAATGTTCCGAGCTCTCCGAAAACCTCTGCTTTCTACATCATCTCTATGATTTCCACACGCTGCTGATTGAAGCGCCGCTCTTTGCACCTAAGACACTCACCGATCTTGTTAGACTCGACTGGGACTGACACCGAGGCCGGGGAATTACTCTCGAGAAGGCGAACAAGGTGGGCGCACCAGGCCCACATATGCCGAAGCCGGTAGCACTAATGGGTACCAAGCCGGCGTCAGTGCTGGTGCAGCTGCCTGCCGAGGAGCTGGCCACGGGGATGTCCACACACACGCGATAATTTATGCCAGGATCGGAGAATCCGAGTATTTCCGGTGTCTATGGCCGTATGGCCGGCGCAATCGGGACTAATTTCGTGTCACCTCAGCACATGCCATCAAACAAAACCAGACTAGCCTACTACGAGGATTACTCGGACCGTGATTGCGCGCTGGATAACTCGACAGGCTGTTGTGGGCTGAGCAGTCGTACCGATGGCGCTACTCCGCTGTAATAGTTGCTGAGATGAGGATGGTATGAGGCGCTATACAATTCGCTCAGTTGAGGTGGCTTGTTCGCATAGGCGCTGCTCATTCATGTGGCTCGTTAGGCCTTTCGAGGTTGCCACCTGATATGTACGCCCTTTTTAACCCCCCGTCGACAAATAAGCCAGCATGATGACTCCGGTCCCGCACCAATGCCGATACCCGCTGCCGCCCCCGAACTCAACTCCGAGGAGCCCGGCTCTGGACTGGTCGTCTCCGGACCCGAACTGTCACTTTTGCTTCCACTAGGCGAGGATTGATCGAGTGGAGAGGTTTCGGTATTCATTGCTGGACTAAGGGGGAGTTCTGTTATCAAGCCAGCGGAGGTTGAGAGTGGGATTATTAAGGCTCAAAGGCTTTCGGTAAGTTATATAATACCAGTTGGCATGGACTAGCTAGGTTCACGACAAGAATTCTAACGCCCCAAGCCCAGAGATGGTCCTCATCCATGGTTGGGTTTATAAGCGATGTGCTTCCAGTGTTCTCTACGACATCAGTAACTGTAGCGGTCCATATCACGCCACTGGTAACCGGCGACAAGCATCCAGCATTCGCTTCCGCGCAAGTGAACTCAAAAGCACCGTTAGTTTCGTGTATCTATATGCGTGCACGTCTTTGACATTAGAATCTCTTCCATACCTGGGATAGTAAGTTTATGGCGAGGGCTGGCTCGCGTGAGGAATAGAGTGAGGAAGCACACGCCGGGACATAACCCGTGGGACAATTACCGCTGCCCAGGTAATACCCATCGATGGTGTACGACGGCGGGACGCATTCTCTCTTCGGAATCGGCACCGACATCCGAAAAATTGGTGTCGGTGGAAGATTTACCATTGACATTGGCAGCTGTTATCTGGTAAACGGCACTGCTCTCGAAGCACACAAAGACGGTGCCGTATATGTTGTCAGTAACGTTGGGAGCGTCGCCGCTGCGAGCGTCTCATTTAATGACATCATTTCTTCCCGTGGCGGAGCTCAACGTTGCGTATCTGCGCAGGGTGTATAATAGAAAGATACCAATAGGCGAGAGGAATAAAGATGTGAATTAGTCGGCGCAAAAGATTGTAGGCGACGCACAGTTCCTACGAAACCGAACATCGGCCAGCCCATAATAGCTGTAGAGGGGGTTTTGATGGTTTTCAGCCCGACCTTTCCTCTTTAACAAAATCACTGGTGCTATCGTGACTGCGACGTATCCTTTGTTTCTAACGCAGCTGGTTGCCATACATTCATAACCCTGCTGGGAATGTAACAGATGGACCCCGCCGCTATGCCATTTGTAGACTATAACTATAGCCCGTTTTCTCCAGAACGTAACCCTTTCATCACGAAAAGAAAACAAAGAGAATTAAGGCCAAAGAACTACGTGCTGTACCCGACAAATGTTAAGGGGTTTAGCGAATATATCGAATCAAAACTCGGTCGTCTAGGAGAAAGGGCTGTAACAGGGCAGAAACCTTATAGATGCGCTCTGTTAAGGGGTTAGGAGATATCCCCCTGACCTCCACAGGACTTCAAAGAAAATCCGCAGAGTTATAAACACATATATATATACCTATAGAAATGACACAATTGAATGGTCCCTGAATAACGGTATCGTGAAGGGGTTCACCATCAGTGGCTCAGTCGAACGTCTACAGTCCTTACTCAATTGAACGTAACCGAGGAATGGATAGGAGGCTGACGGGCTAGTGTTCATGTTAACTTGGTAGAAATACGAGCCTTGCCGGCTAGATCTTTCTCTATTGGGATACGTTAATTATAATGTCAGTGCACCTTTAGTCTATATCTCCTTTCATAGTTTTAGCATCTATATAACTGAAGTCTGATTATAACTTTGGAAGGATAGTTCGGAAGAACCGGGTATCTGGAATCTGGATAGGGGGATAATAACTAGAATCAAGATCAAGATAGGGGAACAAGATCGTCCAATTGATTACTTGTATCAAATTTAGGAATATTACCGAGTTACTTGACGGAATCTGAGTTGTTGTTCCCGATTCTGGGTATAAGAAATAATATCAATTACCGACTCCTGCCACGATTACTCAATGGGAAGTCGGGACCCAGGGGATTGCGACGTAGGCTTCTGCCTTATGTCGTCCAAGAGAGATACAGGAAAATCTTCGAGCGATTCTTTGCCTTAATAACCATCTATGGCAAAGTCATGAGATATTGGGGAACACCTGAGGACTCGGGAAGCGCGTCGTGGGCGTTTCTGAAGGGATGCTGGTGAGCCGTATCGAGAACTGCTTCCAACGGTGCGTCTCCATCAGTGTTGGTCTCGTACATCAGATGCGCATACTTAAGGTGAATTGGTTTAATCAGTTCCAAGGCCTGGTCGGACCTTGCGGCAATTCCTATGACTGACCGAAGATCCTCGTCATGTATGGCGTACTGGCGAACCTGGTGTTCGTAAATACGAAGGGCATTCTGTAACAGCCTCGTTGAACCGCAAAGAAAAGGGGTCGTCGACAGGCATGATCTCCTGTGTTGTAGAGGCTGGCTCCCGCTTCCACCAACAGGTCGATGATCTCAAGCCTACTGTTGATGAACGGGCCGAAAAGATGGCGTCTATGACCGGATGTTGCAAGCAATGCATCCACCAGAACTCGGGCGTTGAGTAACGCTCCGGATCCTGTGCTAGTAAACCGCGGTCCCTTTACGCAGTAGTTTTCGACTACGCGTGGTAAGCCTAACGAGACGGCAGCCTCTAGTTAGTTTTGTCGAGCTTGACCCCCTGGCCAAGCAACCACAGAGTGATTTCACATTGCCTTTCCTCGATCAACAGATTGTTGCATAAGCGCCCTGTTCCACCGGTCTTACCACCTGTCACAGGGAAGCCCTCCCGTGCGAGGAGCTGTAGGATGTCAAGGCGTCCTCTTCGGATAGCTGCATGGCCTGGAGTCTCCTTGATCTCGTAGAGAGTCACGCTACGTAGGATGGACTCAGGGAATGCGTATTTCCGTGCCCTAATGCATTCTGTAAGCTTCTGGTGTCATCCGAGTTCTCGATATACCAGAGTAGACTTGACTTCCCGCACGTAGGGCCGATTACGCGGTGAACCGAGTTCAGCGTGCGATTAGCTGTTTAACGCCGGTAGTACTCGGCATCAGCCACTATCAAACCTCCTAGCTTGTAGTGCATGTCACGGCAGGTAAGGGCAGAGGCTTACCTAGTCGGATACATGATCATAGCTTGGGCCATCTTGAAGAGCGTCCTGAACGCCCAACAGAATCTCAACTGGGACTTCAAGTATACCAGATATTGTAGCTCCCTTTGTCGTGTCGACCCTGGTGTTCTACAAAGCAGAACTTTGGAAATCAGAATTATCGGGCCTTGGTACCGTATAGCTCCCTTGACTTTGCCCGGCTAAAGACTCTAATATTACGATTATATAAGTGACGAAGATAGAATCTGAATCACCTTTATCTCTCGCCCCAGTACAGCAATATTGATTTAGCACAACACTACCCAATAAAAGTACCAGATCAAAGGGGGCACTATGTTCTGAAATACTTTAGATAATTCCTGGAGTCGAATGCTCCTATATTGGATTATGGCGAAAGATCGGGCGCTCGAGCTGTGTTAGTTCAAGCGTTTCATGGTTATACATCTATTCCTATATCCTATCCAGCAATTCCACACCTGGGATAAGTATCGTTTCAAGTTGTTTACTAAACGACTCCTTGTTACTGAACAAGGGTGTTCTCTTTCTTTCAGCTATTGATTTGGGACAATAGCTTTCGACTGCTCAGTCTCTTGTCGGGTTCCAAGAAAACAGCTCTTTGTTCCCTAGTAGCCATATACAAAGATCATGACAGAATATAATTTATAGGTTGAATCAAATCATTCTCCAGGGAATATCGTTTTACTAGCAATCATTACATCTACGATACTGCCCCTATCGGAACCACTTAAACCTACCAAAGAATATCGTCATGACGCTCTGGGACTCAAGCAAGCAGAATCAGGCCCTCCAAGGTCTGCCGGAAGGTTACGATGGTCAACAACCCAACAACTCGAACTCATACGCTAGAAACAACCGAGGTGGAAATAGTGGAAATGGTAACCGTGGCAGTCCTTTCAGAGGTCATAATCATGGACGCAACAACTACCAGAACCATAGCAGCCACCCTCGCCACCTGGATTGTGCCCCCGTTCACAACAATCCCAACCCCAGGTACAAAGGTAGGAATTTTGACCCCGAGTATCACCTAAAGAAAATCTTCACCACGCAAAGCCATCAGGCTCAGTATCAGCACTCGCATCCGTTCCCACTCAACAGCACCAGGGGAAACCAACAAGGTGACATCCGCCCACAGAGCGATGTGGCGTCAGGTTTTGTTGTTAGTGGTACTGTTGGAGATGCTAATATGTGCGATGGCACTTTTGACAGTCTGCAGTCCTTAAAGTACGCACATCTCGAGAAGAGGTACGCGGATCTCGAAGCCAACATCAGGTTCTTCTGTGAAATTCTGGCTCGGGAAGAAGGCGAAGAGAAGATCAGAACATATCTCCAGTGGTTCGCGGACGCTAACCCTTGTTCGCCCCTTGCTGAGATTGTCCTGAAAACGAAATAGGTCTGGCTGTTAGTGCGAGGATGGCGAGTCGTTCCGTTACGTGTCCGCCTGCGTGAACATTGCCTTACCTAGTGTAGGGTTCGGCGTCGCTGCTATTGGTGCGCAAAGCCCTCTTTAGAGCCTACCGCCGGACCAATTGTTTTCGCAGCGTTATGGGGTTCCACCGGCGTTCTGACGCGCGAGGCGTTGAGAATATGTAGAAGCCCCGCGGCTAGTTCGTGAAAGGAGCTGACGCCTTGCTTCTTGGCCCGTGATTGATGCGGCTACCGACCTCCGGATGACCACGTTTCCCCTATATCGGACCGTCCAACGCAGCCTTAGTGTCGTCACTAAATAATATCCCAGTATCCGTTTCACGCTCAATGGGATTCACCATGTAGGAGGCAACGGATAGCGCCGTCCCGCCAATGAACACTGCGAAACGTTTAGAATCGGCCCCGCTCGGGCAGTCCTACATTACCTTCGCGTCTATGTCTTTCACTACGGCCATTATTGCCATCTGCTGGCGCTGGTTAAGCCTCCTCATTCGCTGGGCGGGTCATAGGGCGGTCTCCGCGTTGGCATCCTCGTTCCAGGCGGAGGTGGCTTTCCTCGGGTGATGCGGACATGGGGGGTACGCGCGTGTTACTTCCCGTTAATGTGAGGAAAATGCTATTGAAAATCTTGAAATACGGCACTCATATTGGAAACGCATTTGTGCGGCGGCGTAGGAGTTAGATCAATGCGCCAGGAACAAGCTAGATCAGCTTGGACTCCGACGTATCCGCGAAAACGTCGACAACGCACAATGACCAGAACTTTTTGCACTGAGCTTCCTGCCTCGTGAACCTAATTAACATCCAAAAGCAAAGCTCGTAATTTGTGACTTCACGTTTTCCTTCCCTGTCACTGATAAATAATCCCGGGCGTCTCCTATGCTTACCAGCACCACGCTTCCGTAACTCGTGAACACCACGCTTCCGAAGTCTTCGTAACTCATCGAATACTCGAGACTCAAAAGCATCACACTTCCTGCTTTTCCGTAACTCGTCGAATACGCAGGGTTTACGAGCGTCATACTTTCCACGCTCTGTAACTCATCGAATACGAGAGACTGAGGAGCACCACATTTCCCTTGTTTTCGTAACTCGTCGAATACACGAAACACAAGGGCATCACACTTTCAACATTTCTGCAACTCGTCGAATAAGCAAGACTTAAGACCATTACGTCTCCGCAACTAGACGTATTCGCAAGACTCAAGACCCTCACGCTTTCCACGTTTTCGCAACTCGTCGCATAAGCAAAACTTAAGACTATTATGTTCCCGTAACTCGTCGAATACACAACTCAAGACCATCACAATTCCGCAACTCGTCGTAAAGTCAAGATTCGAAACTATTACGTTTTTCCAACTTGTCGGATACACGCGACCCAAGACCACCCCGTTTCTTCAACTCGTCATATAAGCAAAACTTAAGACTATTGTGTTTCCGTAACTCGTCGAATACGCAACATTCAAAACAATCATATTTCCGCAACTCCTCGTATAGTCAAGACTCAAAAACATTACGTTTCTCCAACCCGTCGAATACACAAGACTTATGAGCATTACGTTTCCGCAAATTGAGGAACACGCGATACTTGAGCGCCATTAGCAACCCTCTGTTAGGCATCTTTTGTTTCCCTGCCAGTTATTCAGGTCGCAACTATTCCAGCAATGAATTACCAATTCATGCCATACTCAGGACCATCTGAGGATCCCCCCAAGAAGCCCCCCAAGAAGCCCTCGTCTGGACCCGGGAAGGGGCCTCGCAAGGGCCCCATGGTTAGTGGCATTTTATTAGCTGTAAACTATTTAATATGCCATGGACTAATGATGGTGACCCAAACAGTCCTGCGATAGGTGCTATAAGGACCATCGGACATGCAGAGGCGGGAGACCGTGCGATAGATGCAAGGATTTCGGTTGGGAATGCGTTACCGTCCGCCACTTCTTGAAACAAGGTCCCGTACGCGGCGCCAGTACTGCCGCCGAGCGCATTTTGGGTGCCCTCATGCGAGCTGAGCCCAGCTTCGAACAATATATCATTGGTCTGCTTAGCGATCGCCGACTCCCCGGCTCGGAACACACGCTCTTGCATACGCTGCGAAACAACAACGCCGCGGAACAGAGAGCCTTCCGCAACGCCTTCACTGAATCGCAGCTCTACGGACAGGTCTGTCCCCCGCGACAGATAGCTAATACACCGAGCGCACATCAGGCTGCTTCTTCGGGCGCGGTCCACAGTGCTCCCGGGCCCGGTACCCACGTGTACTACCCGCAGACGGCGACACCGGCCGAGGACATTCCGAATACTCAAGAATGTGACACTTTCAACGCTATGTACTCGCCCCTTCCTCAAGGCGAGTACCTGCACACGATGGCGCCTGCCTTTTATGATGCTCCTATTGCGCAACAATACGGCAACTCCGGTATGCACGATTACGGTCTCACCTACCCTGTTGTTGGGGAGGACCTGCAGTCAACGGCATTTTCTGCGCTGTCACCTGCCTCGCACTATCAGCCCGCTCCTCAGACCTCCAATGGCGCTTCCACCAACGCTGCTGAATGGGAGGATGCACATGTGAACTGGGAATATCAGTAGGGAGGTGGGACGTTCCTTCCTATAAGCTAGCGAATAGGCGTCACGGATTGGAAGGCACCACGTATTGGAAGGCGTCACGGATTGGAAGGAGCCACGGATTAGAAGGCGTCACAGAGGATGCGTGTGGTTATTGTTCGTAACAGGAAGGAAATGGGATACAGATAGCTTCCCTCTGCAATGCGGAAGGAGGCCCCCGCGGTCTGACTATACGTTTATGCTTCGATGTCCGATTATCGTTCCACAGAGCTACATTCATATAAACATTCAACACCCAATTCAGTCATCTCCCGAATGAGCTGTCAGTAACTTTGTTTCAGCATCCATTCCAACTTTGCCTGCAATAGAGCATTCTACGAGCATTTTCTCAAGAAACTTCAAATCAGGTGATATCTGTATCGTAACGAAGACGGAGCACCTAGCAAGATAGACGAGGGACCAGCGAACAAGAGAGCCTCGCTGCGTCGGAGTCTGTTCTCATCCCACCACATACCATAGTCTACTTAACAGCTGTTTCTGTCTACCCCTGAGTCCGGCAACATACATCTTCCACAGACGGTATTTCCGTCCAGCCCACGCACATATTTCGATTGTCTTTCGGAAAAGCAGTTGTCAAATACCGACCCATCGCCCGGTCCAGCCAAGGAACTGCCAACCATGTCCGCCGACGACGACAAGGACATCTTCCTGGTGCAATTCGTGAACGCCGACAGTACGGGCAGCAACCTACGCGGGTCCGTGTTGAACAACAGCAGCGTGGACGCGATCGACATGCGCGCGGTTTGGGACGCGCACAAGCAGCGGGACGTGCCCCCCGCCGCCGCCGAGGCCCGCCACGGCGGCCCGGGCGCCTTCGCGAAGCCGCCAGCGTCGACTTCGAGGAACACCAAGACGAGGAGCACGCTGATGTCAATATTGGACGGCTATTCAGACACCGACCCGCCGGTGAGGCCGATGACGCCGATGCCGATGAACACAAACACGGCGACGGCGGACCCGCCGCTGCCGCCATTGATGCAGCTCTTCCAGGACGCGGCGGAGTCGTTCCACCGGGAGCACCACAAGGTGAGGCGGATTGCGACGGACTCGGAGGGGCTCACGGTGACGAGCGTGCGCGTCGTGTGGCGGGACGTTGGGCTGGGCGCCACGGACCTGTTCAAGGCGACGCCGGGGGCGTTCGAGCGGCAGCTCGAACTCGTGCGCCGTAGGGGCCACGTCGACCACCTGCGCGTCTGCTACGCGACGTACCAGCGGCAAAGCTTTGCTGGCAAGGTGATGAGGACTTTTACGTTGGGAAGGGCATCAGAGTGGGAAAAGCATCTCTAGACCGCCAGCGTGTTGGTTATGGATCTTGTTCGACTCGAGGAAGGCCGTTCACCAACTTCGGAACTAGAAGTAGACACGTCTCGAGGCACATACGGGTGGAGTGTCGGTGGGTGCTAGGATTAGACCGGAGGGGTTCATAAGGTCATGGTCGTATTTATATCGGTGTAGGCAGCCTCCCGTCTCGCTATGCATGCCCAAGATAATGCGTTCGATGAAACCGTACGAAACAAGTTGAAGTTCCAGTCATGCTGCACAAAGTATTCAAGAAGTGATCGTAACATTCCGGGATATCTTTTCATCAAGACACATGATTAAGCAGCATCTTGGTCATATGTGCAACACTAGACCGAAATGATTAAGAACCTTGACTCGCTGCAATCGTACGCCAAATCATTGAACCTATACGGACAAAATGCCTATAGAAATAGTGATAACCTGTCATTTGAGACTAACGGAAGATAATAATAGGGGTATGAGATGAAATTGCGCGAAAACCAAGCAAACCGGCGTACGTCCATCCGCACATAATGTGAAGAAACGCGTAGTCAGCGAAACACTCCAACCCGGAGGAAAAGGAAGCAGCCGCGAGCCAGCGACGACGAACATCATCATCCTATCTCGCCTTCCTCGACGCGGAAGCCCCCTGCCTGACGGCGAAGGCATCATTGATATCCCGAACCGCGACCCACATGACGTAGAGGGGGATGAACACCCAGAGCATGTTGAAGAAGACCAGGTACACCCACTTGTACATGAAGTTGCTGGTGTCGAGGTTGTGGTTGGCCGTCAGCCACTCCGGGCAGAAGGTGATAAAGCCGCCGTACAGTTCCATGGTCGCGAGGACGATCATCAGGATGTTGGTGCGGGGGTCCCTCTTCGCGAGGCCGTAGCAGATGAGGCAGGCCAGGGGCCCGGCGACGAATACGGTCAGGAGCTCGAGGCTGATGACGGACTACATAAACGGGGCGAGCAAATTAGCACAGGGTACATAGAACGGCCTTCCAGAACCGAGGACGGTAGAAGCACGACATACCAAGTCGGCGCCCGCCCACCGCCTATCGGCCTTGGCATACACCATCCAGAGGCGGGCGAGGGGGTCGTCGCCGCCGGCCTGGGGCCCGTAGGCGCGGGGGCCCCCGGCGTGGCCGAGGTAGTTGTGCGGCGTGGGCGCGAGGGCGAGCGGGTTGGGGACGGCGGAGATGGGCAGCCAGGAGAAGAAGCAGTGGTAGAGGAAGCCGCCCTCGAGGCAGAAGTGGATCAGGGCGTCGAAGGCGTGCCAGACGAACAGCGCGCGGTGGCCGCGGGGCGGCGAGCGGCCGAGCGCCGCTAGCGACGCGCCGCACGCGACCGCCAGGATCGCCACCGTCGATGCGAGCGAGACCAGGGTCGTCTGGTCGAAGAGGTCCGGCGGCAGGCTGTCCATGAAGGAAGATGATGACGATGATGAGGATGCCATTCTTTTTGCTTGATGATTTTTCGGGCTATGTTTACAGATTTCCGGCACGTTGATGAAGATGTGTGGGTGGTTCCCGACGCGATATCTGGGGAGTTGGCCTGATTCTGTTTGATCTCTGATGTCGACGGCTTGGTGTAGGAGTAAGAGAAATCTGAAGCCCCCCTGAAATTGAGTGGAGAATTGGGGATAGGTCCGTGCGCTCCTGTGTCATGGGGGCCAGTGTGCCTTCTTGGATAACTTCCGAAAAGGGCAATGTGCCAAGACGCCCTAGTGAAAGCTGCGTTGAAAGACGTCGTGTTAGACAGAATCAAATTGCCCAGCGGGAGGTATTCACTCACTTGCAATATAGGGAAGGCAGAACCATCAACTTGGGCCCAATTCTTCACTTAACTGGGTCAATTGCTGGTTTGACACCGTCTCCAGGCAGGTTATATATAAAGGCAAAACCTAACACAGGCACATATAGCTTAGGTAGTTAGTTCATCATTGCACAGGTGAGACCACAGTGATGCTGGTAAGAGCAGCTCAATTGTAAGGCTATCTTAGGGGTATGTGGGCGCGCTCAGGATCCTCTTAGCGAGTCATTCCATCGTGTCAATTCTCAGACCAAAATAAAACCTTCCTCCAACGCCATCATTCATATCCCGTCATTGTACAGGTCGGGGGTGGCTCGTGGAGAGACAGTTTAGTGCTTGGCAGACTCCTTGTTGACATCGGCAGAGGTGTCGTGCTTCTGCTCGTCGACCTTGTCGCCGACGGCGTCCTTTGCGGCAGAGGCGCTGTAGTGGGATTGTTAGAAGCTTGTAATGTGAGACAAAACTAGTCGAGTATGAAGATAGCTTACCGAGTGCCGAGGCTGGCGTTGTTGTCCTTGGCAACCGACTTGTTGGACTCCTTGGACGCGGTGCTGGTGGCGCCCTTGACAGAGTCAGCGACGTAGTTGGCGGCGTTGTTGATCTTGTCCATTTTGATGGTGTTGTGTGTGGTAGATTGCTTTGATTTGCTTTGGTAGAGGCGGATGTAGAATTGCTGTTGATAGGTAGAATTCTGAAAAGTGTGGTGTGATGATGATGGGAAAAGGAAGAGTTGGGAGGTGGGAAGAGGCAGTTTAAATAGAAGAGAGATTGGGATCTTTGTGTTGCTTGCCTAACGGATGCGGGTCCTAGATTGCCTTGTCCTCTCCTTTGCGTGTGACATCAACAATATGTGATAGCCTGAGGTACGCACTAGGTGAGTATGCTAGCGGAAGGCAGGAACGCAGGCAGATGTAAGCAGTTGCATGCCAAACAGATACAATAATGATGCGAATGCAGCATGTGAATGAACGGCTACGTCATAATTGATCTCAGTACTTTGCCCCCTGTCCTCCCGCTGTCCCAAACCACCCCATACCTGTCATGTAGCTCCAAGCATGAGATGAGGCTTGAGGCGTAAAATGGCATAGCTTACAGTGATGACGTTATAGGTCACTGCTTGAGACGCGTACGTTGTAAACCGAACCCCTTTGTCCTGACCGTTATTACGTCATGTTCCCATACTTATGGGGAGGCTCCATCTTTGTCCGCCCGGTGCTCATCACCCGCTTATCTCCTAATTCCCCCCATGATTGCTTTAAACTTTCCCCCATATGCCTGCTGACCCGCAGATTCCCGCATTTCTCAATGATCGCCAGGGAGGGCCGTTTGCTAGGGCAAGATATCGATACGGTATGCAGGCGTATTTTCTGTTAGTTGCCTCCACTATCTGGCATCAAAGGCTAGAGTGTGAATAATCGGACGTTAATACCATTTTACCAATGCTGACCTCTCTTGCCAGATTTTGGACGGGATTGATAATGTCATGCCTTCTACAACTCATATGGGCATGTACTTCGTAACCTTTGATGGCAGGTAGTGGGCAAGTGGAAGCAACTAACAGAAAATACCCCTGCTTGCTGTAGCTCTACGAAGGGGAAGGCCAAGGCAATTGCCCACTGCTAGGTGTGAGTTCCGCACGTTTCGGGATTAGAGCCCCCATCCGGGGGATCAGTTTCGTATGCAAGGGAGACTGCCTAAGTTATCATCATTGGATAATATCCACAGTGAGGTCTCCACTATGACAGCATGACTTTTCTGGGGGGGAGAGAATGCGGCTAAAGCTCGGGCATCAAATGAGCGATAGGGATAATCAAGAGGCGATTTCAATAAGCTCAACGTCTGGTGCATGGGCCTTTTGTTAACTCGCATCATCTAAGTTTCAAAGGCTTACGTAATTGTTCATTTGTTACAACTTGTCCGCCATCCGGGTAATAAGCCACCACGGCCACCACAGCCATGCGACTTGCCCAGGTGGGCCTGATTCGCCGGAGTACAGTAGGTAGCCCGCAATCCCTTGCACGCCAGTTCGATTGGTGCTTGAGATCCGCAGTGCCCTTGGCAGCAACGGATCGCCTCTTGAGGTCAATTAGTGATGCTGACCAGCTGACCTAACGATGCACGTATTTTCCGTTCCCCCTCTACAATTTGGCTCTATCGTGGTCGGCAAGTCGCGAACGAACTGCTCCAGCTCCGGCGGTCACCGCGGCTGTGACGTCATTGCCTATGAGTGCGCCGCTGGAATTCAGGAGGGCGCAACTCTTTGGGGATACCATCATGGGCTCCAATGCCGCCGGGCTTTTGCCCCGGCGTGATATGACGTCCGACATTGCTTATACGACACATTGCTATACCTGATGAAGCCAGCTATTCACGGAAGCCAACGCCACTCCTCGAACATTATGACCGAATCTTCCTCTCGAACCGAGATATTACATGCTTCTCCGGACGCTTTACGCTATGAGCTAGGCGTGTTTCCTTGACTCCGCCAGCATCTTTATGATAATGACAGAGCAACTAAACTGTTACGGCAGAATCCCCATCTTCTACACCAATGAGCCGCCATCCAAATGTAGTTCATTTTCCCTTCTTACCCTTCGCTGCGTGGGTTACACCCCTGTACATAACTTTACTCCCGTAAGTAACGACATTACACAACAGAGAACCGCCTGCAGAACATGGATACTATACCTGTGCATCGCTCGCTAGGGACCCGCTACCACAGCCTGTACGTCAGATAATAGCACAGCTACAACTCACAGGGGTATTTTCAGTTAGTTACTTCCACCGCCCCACACGATCCCTAAACAACTAGTATGTATACTCGTACTCCTATACAGCTCTCAGGGATTATTGCAGTTAGCGTCATACAATCCCACATATCCTGAAAGTCTTTCTGCAGCCCCCCGCCCTTTTATGGGCAGGGGAATACTAAGAGGCCGTGTGGGCCTAAAAATGCTGTGAAGCCAACCAGGGCTGCCAGGGGTGGTAGGATGAAAAGAGTTGTGAAGGCCAGTTGCGGCACTTTCCTGCAGCCCCCCGCCTTGTGCTTTTGTGGGTGGGGGAATACTGCTGTATATTTTGTATGCAAAAATATCTTTGTCAATTCATTTGCTATTTCCACCACTCTCTAAGCAGCGCTTTATCTTATCCCACTATTAAAGGCGTTCGGCAGCTTTAAGCAGCAGCGAGAAAAGCAGAAGGCGTTATTTCTTAACATATTTAAGCTAGGCTTTAATATCCATTAAGAAACCGCGTAAATGGCTTCAACTGCGTTAAAATTGCCTTGGTTATAATAAAATACTGTCATAACATTGAAGGTAGTAATGCTTACGATAATTGCTGTTGTTGCCCTGATGTTATTTCCTATACAAATTGTATAGGAAGCTACATCCTAGCTGGATTTGGGAAAGAGTGGGCAGGTGGAGGTAACTAACTGAAAATACCCGTACGAGTTGTAGATACCATGATGAACTACATCCGTTAACTCATGTTTTTCTTGCTGTATCCTCCTTTCTAGACACAGCTCTAAAGCCCAGTTGCACCTGCTACGTCTAGGCTCAGCCATGCGGGATTTGCCTGGGGTACAACTCCAGTTGCAGACGCAGTGGAGCATAGAATATCAACCCTAAACAATTCTCCAATGCGGAGAATGAGCATGATGCTCTGAACCCGGAATTAGATCTATGCAATCGGGTAGATCTGGTTACCCAGATCGAGAATTGATGGCGGAACAATCCAAATCTACTCAAAGCTCCCTTCCTAGAAGAGTAGTTCTATTATTTTCCTAGGGATCATAACGGTTAACCGAATATCTGTGATTCGAAAGCTCGGCTTCCAACATTGGCAAGAACCGCATGGCCGTACTTGCCCATTATGACACCTCTGTTATATGTCTGTTTGGATTAGTCATAGTAGCTAGTGTAATTCTGTTCTAATATCACGATATACTTTATTCGAGCTTGCACAGCATAACAATAAGCACTTCAAGTATGCGGCGACATTTTCTACGCATTCGTTTCGCTCCCTCCCCTTGGCTAGCCTGTGGTCGCATCTTATTTGCGACCGCATTAGAGCGACCGTTACAGTTGGGCACCAAGTGGCTGCTTATCCAGATCAACAGCGAGCTGATCATTTACCCTGTTCCCGATATATCTCTTATGCCATCCCGACAGCCTTTAACACCCCAAGATGGGTCGCTTTTTTGCCCTTTCCGTTAGCCAGGAAAGCCACAGTAATCGCGTCGTACTAAGATCTGAAGAGTACGACGATGAGCCATGTCACTCAATTAGATTTCCATGGGCGAGGAGTTCAAAACGCCGGGAATGTTACTGTTGGTAGAGACTTGAATATTGGTAAGTAACAGGTATTTATTACAACTGTTATCACTAACAGACAGAAAAGGTACTCCAAAGAACAACTGCCTCGCGGATTTGCGGCCTACCGACCCCCCGGACGACAAGAAACGCATCGAACAGACAAAGGGCGGCCTGCTACGTGACTCGTATCGCTGGATCCTCGAGCACGACGATTTCCTGCGATGGCGCGACGACCCCAACAGCCGCCTGCTTTGGATCAAGGGCGACGCGGGCAAGGGCAAGACCATGTTGCTTTGTGGCATTATCGACGAGTTGACGAAGCAGACTGCCAACACTACCCACCTTCTGTCCTTCTTCTTTTGCCAGGCCACCGATACGCGGCTGAACAATGGGACGGCGGTATTGCGCGGTCTGATTCACCTTCTCGTCGACCAACAACAAGCACTCATATCGCATATCCAGAAAAAATATGAACATGCGGGCAAGGCGCTATTCGAGGACGTGAATGCCTGGGTTGCGCTATCTGAAATACTTACCAACATCCTACAGGACCCAAGCCTTCCGGATACCACCTTAGTTATCGACGCCCTTGACGAATATGGGACGGATTTCATGCAACTTCTCGACTTCAAGGTAAATGAATTGACCCGCTTAAAAAGGTACGACGACTACTTGCGAGATAAAATTAAAGATTACATGGTCTCTAATGCAAGCGATACGTTTCTTTGGGTGGCCTTGGTATATCATACGCTTGCGGATCCCAAAGTCAGACCATGGAATACGCTTGCCAAGTTATACGCATTCCCGCCAGGACTTGATTCCCTTTACGGACGGATGATGGATCAGATTATCGGATCAGAAGATGTTCATATTTGCAAACAGATCCTAGCCGTTACGTCGGTCGTATACCGACCCCTTACTTTACGGGAGCTTACCTCGCTTGTCGAATCACTGGATAACTTCCCCGATAACTTCGAATCTCTGGAAGCAATCATCAAGCTTTGCGGGTCGTTCCTTACTCTTCGAGAAGAAATTGTTTTCTTTGTACATCAATCCGCAAAAGACTATTTACTACAAAATGCAGCCAACAGAATCTTCCCTTCTTACATAGAAGACGAACATTATGCAATTTGTTTAAGGTCGCTCCAAATCATGTCCCGAACACTTCAACGTGACATATATCGCCTAAAGGATTGGGGGATACCTACCGACCAAGTGACGCCGCCAAGTCCCGACCCGTTGGCGGCCGCGCGGTACTCGTGCGTTCACTGGGTTGACCATCTGGCCGAATGCAAGCCTGGCGAGGAGGCACAATACGACGACCTTCGAGATGGCGGTATCATCGACAGATTTCTGCGACGGCACTATCTCCACTGGCTCGAGGCCCTTAGTATCCTCGAAAGTGTATCGGAAGGAATTCTGGCAATGTCAAAACTTGATGGAATGCTCCAGGTAAGAATCGAACCGTAGGCTTTATGTGGAGTAGCATTAATAATATACGGCATAGGGAAAAACAACGGAGCTTAACGAGTTTATTCAGGACGCAACCCGATTTATTCGATATAACAAATCGGCAATCGAAAGCAGTCCGCTTCAAATATACGCGTCGGCGCTTATTTTTAGTCCGTCCCAAAGCATAATACGGCGTCACTTTCAGAACGAAGAACCGCAATGGCTGGCTTTAAAGCCAGCCGTAGAAGATAAATGGAGCGCGTGCCTTTCGACGTTTGACTGCCACGGCGGTAATATCTACTCGGTGGCATTCTCGCCCAATTCCAAACTTGTAGCATCGAGGTCTGAAAACGGCATGGTCGAGGTGTGGGACGTGGCGACGGGCGCGTGCCTTTTGACGCTCGAGGACCACAGCCACCGTGGTAGATCGGTAGCCTTCTCGCCCGATTCCAAGTTCGTAACGACAGTGCCTTACAACGGCACGGTTAAGGTATGGAACGCGGCGACGGGCGCATGCCTTTCGACGCTCAAGAACTATAGCGGCAATGTTTGTTTGGCAACCTTATCGGCCGATTCCAAATTCGCAGCATTGGCGTTTCGTAACGGCACGGTCCAGGTATTGGACGCGGCTACGGGCGTGTACCTTTCGACATTCAGGAACCATAACGACTGGGTCACATCGGTAGCCTTTTCGCCTGATTCCAAATTCGTAGCATCGGGGTCTAAAAGCGGCACGGTTAAGGTGTGGGACGTGGCGACAGGCGCGTGCCTCTTGACGCTCGAGGACCACAGCCGCTGTGTCGAATCGGCGGCCTTCTCGCCCGATTCCAAGCTCGTAGCATCGGGGTCTGCAGACGGCACAGTTAAGGTATGGAACGCGGCGACGGGCGCATGCTTTTCGACGCTCGAGGGCCATAGCAGCAATATCAAATCGGTGGCCTTCTCGCCCGACGGGAGCCGGCTGGCGTCAGACTCGTGGGACAGGGCGGTCAAGGTGTGGGATACGGCGACGGGCGCGTGCCTTTCGACGCTTGAGGACCATGGCAGCTGGGTTAACTCGGTGGCCTTTTCGCCCGATTCCAAACTTATAGCATCGGGGTCTCTCTATACGGTTAAGGTGTGGAACGCGGCGACGGGCGCGTACCTTTCGACGCTCGAGGACCACGACGACATTGTCGAATCGGTGGCCTTCTCGCCCGATTCCAAACTCGTAGCGTCGGGGTCTCACGACGCTACGGTTAAGGTATGGGATGCGGCGACGAGTGCATATCTCTTAACGCTCGAACATAATGGTTGGGTTTTATCGGTAGCCTTTTCGTCCGATTCCAAGCTCGTAGTATCGGGGTCGGAAAACGGCACGGTTAAGGTATGGGATGCGGCGACAGGCGCGTGTCTTTTAACGGTCAAGGACTACGGCAATATTAATTCGGTGGCCTTTTCGCCCGATTCTAAATTTATCGCGTCGGGAGCTTATTTCGGCACGGTTAAGGTATGGAACGCGGCGACAGGCGTATGCCTTTCGACGTTCGAGAACCGTAGCGGTGAGATTAGGTCGGTGGCCTTTTCGCTCGATTCCAAATTTGTGGTGTTGAAGTCTTACGACGATACGGTTAAGGTGTGGGATACGGCGACAGGCGCGCACCTTTCGACGTTCGAGGGCCACGGCAGCGATAGTATCAGCTCGGTAATCTTTTTACCTGACGGCAGCCGTTTTATAACAGATGTAGGTGTTATACCTTTGCCTATATTGTTAAAAATCGGCTTTTTACTTATTGGCTTTCAGCAATCCTTTAACGAATATTATGACTTGGAATTAAAAGGGGAATGGATAACCTACAAGGGTCGGAACCTGCTTTGGCTACCCCCTGATTATCGGCCTTACTGCTCGGCTGCTACGATACAAGCTATTGCGGCCGGCTGCGAATCCGGGCGAGTTTGGATGTTAAGCTTTTCATTTAACTAATATTTCGTTTACTCTTATTCGGATTTTTCGTACTCAAACTACGTACGATATAAGCATGCTAAGGTTTTTTTTTTTTTTTTTTTTTTTTTTTTTTTTTTTTTTTTTAAAAAAAAAAA
>QJNY01000488.1:0-60853 GCA_004155945.1 Monosporascus sp. mg162 | reverse complement strand
ATCCACGCTCCACCCCATCAACGCTCCACCCATTTTTGAAGCCATCAACAACACAACCCTTCAACGCAAATAAGAATATCTCAACAACCATTTATTCAATTTACTACATACTAACCGCCACGAATAATAATGCATTCCGGATTATAATCGCTATCTTTTTCGCTTTTAGAAGTTTCGTTTTGCTGTTAATTTCGCTAAATAACAGCCGAAGGTCCTTTCGCAAGGGCTTCCAGCTTTACCTTTACCTTCCTAACCGAAATTATCTTTACGAAGACCTTATTTAGTTCGGGCTGTACCTTCCTGCGCTTTTTAAGCTTCGCTTTTTTAAAGGTTGCAGTTAGTTAACTGTTATAAACTTCGGCAGCAAAAAGTTAGGTAATTTTTTCGTTAAGAGCTTTCGCGAACTTGCGGAATAAAAGGCGTACGGTAAAATTTCCGAACGTTAAATTAACGTTTATTAAGGATTTTCGATTCGGGCTAAATCCTTAAATGATTTAAGCGTTTTAATATTTAAAGCAATTACTTAAGCAAAAAAATTAAGACGTTCTAGGATAAAAATTAATCTTGGGGTGAATATATCCGTTATTTTCCCCCTTTCCTTAAGGTACTTGTTATTTAATATCTTCGCTTTATTAATAAAACGCAAACTTATTACTTCCTAACCCTTTATGATATACTTCGAAATTATTATAATTTCGTTTTACGCCTTTAAAAGTACATAAAAAAAGTCGATTTTATTAATAACTTCGGAAGCCCGTCCGTAGCAATATTTGCGGAATCAATAACAGTACTTCCGTTTTAAAGTAACAAATACGTTTACATTAAAAGGTTGGAAAACATAAAAAACGTAAACGGGGAAAAAAATGATGTAAATCTTATTTTAAAAATACATTTATATAAAGTTTTCGGTAATATAGCTGTTATAGCTATCGATTACTAATAACCTTTATTCGTTCGGGTCCTGGGATTTAATATTAGGAATAAAAACTTTACGAAGCTATTTTAAGCCGATTTCGGTATTCGTCCAGCCGTTTTTTAAAGTGGTAAAATACCAGCTTTTGTATACTTTATAATTAAAATCGGGAAATTATTATTATTGTACGTTACCGCCGCTGAAGATTACAAAAGGCGGCAACGAACGCCCGTTAGCATTAATACAAGCGATTATAATAATCCATCCCTTTTTAAACGTATCTTTTAGGTTAATATATTTCTTAAATGCTTTGCCGAAAACAAAAACGTTTTCTTTTATGCCTTCCATTATTCCGATTTCGTTTACGTTATATCGGTTCCGCTATTTAATAACTTTAATCTCCGGCAGGGCGAAGCGATTAAATAAGACGTTAATAAAGGCCGGGAAAACGTTATTTAAACGCTTATAATCGATCGGTTTGCCCTTAAAAGTTTTAATTTCAGGATAGTAACGCAAACATCGGGCTACTTAACTTTTTCCTAAGCATTAAGGGTTACCGTTATTAATTAAAAGGCGTTAGGCGTATAAACGAAATCGGGAATGCGGCAGCGCATACTTTAATTAACCCTATACAATAACCCAATAGGCTAAATCTTTTTCCTAAACTCGTAATAACTTCTAGCGACTTTTATCGAACTCCTTTTTCGTCCGCGCACCTTGGATACGGCATAATATATATCGTCTGTTAACCTGGTAACCCTTAAAAGCTGAACGGAAAGACCTTTTACGTTTAACCTCGTCAATCGCCTGCGCCGCACGTAATTAAGCTAAAAGCTGCATATGGTTCGAAAGCGCAGATTCTGGTAAAGAAATTTTTTTTTTTTCGATTTTTAAAAGTGTTGTTAAAAGGCTTTTTATAAAGAAAGAAATTAGTAAGTGGATCAACGCGAAACGCGGATGTGGGGTGGCGCGTTGATGGGTGGAGCGTGGATGGGGGGGTCATTTTACAGAAAGAACCACGGGGATCGCACCGATCCGGCTGACAACCCCTTCTTAAATCCTGGACGCCTTTCAACCTCTAGTTGCATTGCCTCGACGACAACCCTACGAACAATAGCGTGATCAGGGAATAATCTGCCCCGAGGATAACATGGACCCCATTCACATCCATCCCGATCCCTGTCTCAGGGAATATGGCGGAATAGTCTAGTGATAGGTCAGGGGTTATAGGGCAAGGGTGTATATGGGTACACACAGGGTTCTCTTCTCCGAGATGGATAGGAAGAGCAGGCGTCAATGGCAATCATATTGCCGCTATATAACTACGACACCTCTTATAGCATTTCACTCTGTTGCATCCTTCGCCTGCCGCTCAGGCGCCAAAACAGTATCACGTAGCATCGTAGTGTTCAGCAGCAACATAGGGAACCACAGCATACCTAAGTATTGCCTGGATAGGCTACCGGGCTGAGAATGGCGTCTCTATAGCCGTTGCTGCTACTTTTACACAGGAACCGCAACTGACAGCGTTGTTAGGTATCGGAAAGGCCTAGCCAAGGCGTATCTCTCGCGACTAAACCATACGGTTATCAGAAGCATTAGTGACAGCACAGTGCCTGAGGTGAAGGAGCTGAAGACGTTCTAAGCTGCCGAAAGATCTAGGGCTACTTCAAATGAAGTTCGAGAGCACCGTGCCATCGGACCTGGAGAAAGCTCTACGTGTAAGCGAGACCACGGCCCATGGAATAGAGCATCACGATATCATCATAGAAAATGCCGGGGGTAGTCCAGCAGTCGAACCTCTTGGAGACTGTCTACGTCCAAGACATGATGACCACTTTCCAGACAAACGCCCTAGGTCCTCTACGACTGCACCAAGTTTTTAGGCCGCTGCTTTAGAAGTCCACCAGGTAGCCCAAATGGGCTTTTTGCCACAGTTAGCCTGACCGCGAGGAAAGGTTGCATAAGGTGTGGAAAGTGTAAGTTGACATGTATGATCAGGGCTCGAGGGTGATTACGACGCTGTATATAGTGTGGGACCCCGGGATAACGTTATTGCGGGGTGCCTGCGTCGGCAGGGGCTTGATGACTAAGCAAGTTCCCCCTATTCTGCGACAGTTTCCGTATCCACGGGGTCGCGGTCCCATTAGCCTAATGGGGACAGGACGCTATTATATCGGCCCAGTCTATGGTACACCGAAGGCTGCGTTTGAAATGGATTACGTCATCGGTGACCATCCACGCCACTTGGGCTATGCGTTCGTTAACTAGAGTTCAGCAAAATACAGCTTACCGGTGAGTGGCTGATCGCGTGGCATTGTACCCCTGGTGAATAAGCCCCGTTCTTGGTACATTACTAGTGATGGTTACTAACTACAGTCTACGCGCAGTCTCGTACATACGGGAACTCGGAAACAGGGCTGTTAGAAAGTTCGAAATGGCCCAGGCGCAACCCAGTAGATTACAGTGTTGAGCGGATGATGAATGTTGGAAGAGTTTGACGTCCACTAATACGACACCAATATCTATTTCTGATAGTTCGAGATCAATGATGCCACTAGGGAAAGAACTTCCGGGGAGTTTATTCGGGTGGTTGATGGAACTGAATCGACTCGATGGTGCCAGGCGGGTGCGCACCGAAGTCGCTGACGTGGTCATTATGCGTATCCCTGCCTTGAAAATGGTCGACTTATAAAAGACATAATGCCCAACCTAGGGAAGATGTGTAGTCCACGGGTCACGAAATTTCCAACTGCCTAGCTCACCATTGGGGTTGGTAACAACAGCGGCGACTGACATCCAAGCGGCCGAGTTAACGTAGGAATATATACGGACGACATCACCCGTGTTGCGTCGTGCCAGATACTCAACCTGGTCCAACAGGTCGCTATGCATTGGGTCCGCCCTTACGACGTCGGATGTAACGTTCACAGCACAGCAGCGTCCGGCCACGCCAAGCACAAAACATCGGCATATGACACTGATGACGGCAAGTTTTCAGCCACAGTCGAAGTTCGGACCCGACGCGTTCTGATGCGGGGGCCTCTCTCGTACGCAACCCCCCAGGCTTCCTTTCTATCTGTTCTGTATATGTATGTGTGTGATCGTAAATATTGCGCGGAACAGTTTCCCGGAATGTGGCGGGGCAACACATATTAATGCAGGCGGCGGCGATGCGCGGGGTGGCGTTAACTGCCTTTCCGTCTGTTAGTCGACGAAAGAAAAAACGTGAATACCAATAGGATAAATGACTCCAATGAAGCCGCGGTAGCTAATACACCATCTGCTGGGTTTCGGGTCCGAAGGGCTCCTCATGATTGGAGACACCGGTGCGCGATTCAAGATTGTGGTGCGTTGGACAGCATGTCGCGGGCCCTGAAAGGTTTTACATACCTACTCGTGTAAGCATAGAATCGCATGTACATCATCAAAACAACTGCAATCAATATCTATTAGCGACGGTGATGACCTTTCGAATGAAAGCTCTTTCCGTTTTGGTCATGGAAGGCACAGACCCTCGGGCAGGCCCACAGATATACGCCCCTTTATAGGAAGCCGAGCAATATACTACGGCGGACGAAGGGGCTTGCCTTGACGCAAATCCACCCAAGAGATGTAGACCGAGTTAGTCGGAGTGTTTCTTGGTTCCGGAAGGGGAGGCCTCTCTGGAAAGTGAGAGCTAGACTGTCGAAACTCCATAGCTGATATGTATGAAGGTCGCTGGATGAATGCCGATCAAGTAAGGAAAGATCGGCCATTGCACTCGGAGAAGCGGTAGTGTGCGATGCAAGGAGCCGGCGACGAGCAAGGTAACTTCCGCGGGCCTCGGAAGGAGCAAATAACTTAATCTAGGCCGCGCTTTCGGCAACACGAATCGGAATATTATCGAGAGTGATGCGGCTTTTCTTGGAAGCTGATTGTGCAGAACGTAGTGATAAAGTTAATCTTTCCGGTTAGCGTTAAAATCACCCCAAATTATAGCGAGCGACTCGGTCCGAAAGAAAAATATGGTTCAATGAACACAGTGGATCAGTAGTGTCCCGATCGCCAGGCCCGAACTCCCCAGCTCTACGAATTCACACGGTCAATGCAGGGACGAGGTGCTGGCAAACAGGCCTAGGCACAAAAGATCGCCATCATTCGTAGGGCTCCCCACCGTTGGTTTGCCAAAGAACAAATTTCTGGCGATCATTTCCCCGGAACCCCATTGAAGAGATCTGATTTCCAGTCGGATGCTAACTGGGTTTTTATTAATGTCCCATTGACCTCGAGTCCCATGAGAACCCAACGATTGGGAACCAAATGGACATTGAAACCTGACATTCCAATTGTCAGCAACAATATCGCGATAGTTGAATGCAGCAGAATCGGTGCTTCAATGCGTGGAAGAAAGAGCATAGATATCTTCATCCGATAACTGTGACTCTTTAGTCTACTTCGTAAAAGTCTGCCGAAAACCGAGTCAGGGCCACGATACTACTTTCGGTCTGGCGGCTTCACATGGGCACAAGAAGAACCGACGTACGTGAATTGACTGGCCTAATTAAGAATTCTAGCAGACCGAGCACCGGCATGCCGTGTCAGCGCCACTCAAAGGCATGCAGGTCCAGCACGTGTCCCCTTCGACAGTAGTACTTGTACATACCTACATACATTATCTATATACCGCTATTGAACCCGTCGGCGAACCTACATAGGTCCTATGTAGGTATTCCGATGCGAAAGAAACCAAGATAATACCAAAAAGAGGTTGGCTGATGGGTAGAAGGCTAGAACTCTCCACAGTGTCCATTCCTTTTTGCCCCGGGAATGCTGTTTTGGCATTAAGCACACCGATTTAAGCGCAAGCGCGCGTTGACAAGTTACTGCCCAGGGGCCAAAATAGCATCATAGGCCTTGGCGGTAGGTAACAGTGTATCATCGAGCCAATTAAGCGCGCGCTCAACATAAGGTAAGTGTCTCTGACTGCCATGGACTGGAATGCCCACCTCGTTGAAGGTCGACACGATTCTTTCTGAAATATGCAACTTGCAGAAGGTGAAGATATTACAGGGGCGAGGGACTATCGTGGTTCCCCTTCGATTGACCAATCGTCCCGGCCCCACTCATCCCACCCATCCCAACATCCCACACTACCATTTCCTTCATCTCTCGCCAGTTTCATGATCCATGTCGGCTAAAGATTCTGTACCTACATATTCGTACAGTAGTTAGAGTGGGTCCCGCGATACGGACCCGTCCAGTCGGAGACTCGGGAGTGGCTTGCATTAATGCCTAGGGCTAAGGCTCCCCCTTTTTGCATTCTTTGCCCCTCTTCCACCCAATGCCAACGTCCAGTTTTGAACCTCATCGCCTCAGAGTCGCATTCAGTCGTTCCTTTATCCCCCCTCATCGTTTCGGTTGGCACATGCAGCACATGTTTCGTGCCTAAGCATTGCTGACTGTAGTAACCCGCCGCTTTTCCTGTTTTTCAGTAGTCAATGGGCCACTTGTGGACGTGTCAAGCAGCCAGTGAGTTTTTCTTCGTGACCGCATATGCCACGTACATACGGGACCTTTTCTGCAATATCTGCCTCTATTATACCATACCTTACATTCGTCCAAAAAGAGAAGAAAGCGAGCAATAAGCAAGCAGGCGGCATTACGCCTCTCCCCCATCAACGCTACTTACCATAAAGTGTAGAACCGTGTTATTGCTCTCAATTTGTATCCAGGCTCGAGCATTGTCGAAAATCACATGAAATCTAGCCTGCTGCTTTTTTCACATCGCATCGCATGGCTGGCCGCTCCACGATGCCCGCTATACCATTCCAAGTAAGGCCCAGGAACAGCCGCCCGCCCGTTGCCACTATCTTGTCGCCTAAACGTGGGGGCTTAAAATCCGGCGAACCTTGCCAAGAGCGCTCTATCTTTGACGTCTCTTCTCTTGCATGACCTACTAAGCCTATTAGGAGAATAGGTATCGCCAAGATGTTTCACCTTTACTTTTCCGTGGCCCTTTTCCGAGTCAGGACGTCGAGCTGACTTTGGTTCGTGGGCTTCTTTGGCTGACAGCCCCTTGTCTTTTGCCCCTGTCCTTGTCTCCGTCTGTCGTAAGGCCGGGGCAATTCTGCATTCCCCTTGTCCGCCAACTCGGCAGTGGCATTTCTTCTTTCTTTTGGCTCGCATGGCTTTGTTGTCTCTGACAAGCGGGCCCCGCGTGGATGGGCGGCGGGAACCATGACAAAGTAGGATCCGGTCCTTATTCGATATATAGTTGCGGTGAGTCAGCTCAAAGACCAACCTTTACACGGCATTTCTTCCCCACGCAAACCTCCTCCATCTGGAATTTTATACACCTTTCTGTCTTGCTAGTCAAGCATCACAATCGTTATTTTGCTTCAAAAGCAGCACAACAGCCCTAGGTCTTGGCTGATTCATCTTCGACGTTCCTTTCTCAATACCCTCCTTCGCCATCCTGCGAGTCAGGCTTCCCGCTGCATAAGCCGGCTTATATCTACGTTCTCTTCGTCCTTCGTTCTCAGGTCGTGGTACCTTGTTATTTGTTTAGCACAGTTGCTCAACTCGGTCCCTACCTTCCTTCCTCCCTTCTACGCAATAACAGCTTCATAACACAAAATGCTGCTCCAGTCGAGTATCCTCCTCCCTCTCCTTCCAAGCCTGGCGGCCGCCATTGCGCCTCCCCGCATGGAGGGCATGAAGGAGGTTTGGTCCGAAAGGTTCGAGGGGCCCGCCGGTGCTTCTCCTGACAGGGCCGTCTGGAACGTCATGGACGCTATCAACACCAACAACGAACTACAGACCTACACAACTTCGAACCAGAACCTGCAGATCAGCGGTGGTGGGACCATCCAGTTCGTTCCCCGGAAGTCGCCCAAGGACGGGCACTGGACTTCGGGCCGCATCGAGACCGTCGGGTCCTGGACACCTGAGCCGGGCAAGGTCACCAAGCTAGCGGCGAGCATCCTGCTGGGCACTAACCCGGGCGCGAACAAGCAGGGCATGTGGCCCGCCTTCTGGGCTCTGGGCGATGCCATGCGACACGGCACCGAGTGGCCAATGGCTGGCGAGATCGACATCTTCGAGCAGGTAAGCGGTGCCCCCAAGGCTTACGGTACCGTCCACTGCGGAAACATGGGCGGTGGCCCCTGCAACGAACCGGTGGGCCGCGGCATGGACACGCAGCTGCCCGCGGACGGAGTCTTTCACGAATATGCCGTCAACATCGACCGAACGAACGAAGACTGGCGCGCACAGACCATCACTTGGACGTTAAATGGCCAGCCGTTCTACGTCCTGACTGGTGCGGAGATCAACGACGCTCCCGTTTGGTCTAGTCTGGCGCACAGCCCTCTGTAAGTCTGCCAAGTTATAATCAGCGATTAACCATAAATATAGTCTAACATCGCGTCACTAGGTATCTTCTCCTCAACCTTGCCGTCGGCGGTGACTGGCCAGGCCCACCCAACGATGTAAGTCACCAACGTCCTGCCTAGCGGAATCATATGCTAACAAAAACTCACAGGCTACTCTGGACGGTTATGGCAGTATGATGGAGGTCCAATGGGTGGGCGTCTGGTCGACCTAAAAGTGCGAACGGGCGCTTCTAATCACACTTGTTACGACATACGGCTATAGAAAGGAGTTTTCAAGCCGCGAGTAAATATGGGTCGGTATGGCGTTTACGAGACGGATTTTGGAATCTGCATCTTGCTACCTCTTTTGCTTTTCTTCACCTTTGAGATACCAGAAAGACTTACTACTTTCCGCTTCGCACTCCCAGCGTGTTTGCTGGTACGCAACACGCTTTTTGCATAGAAATAATGTGGACGAGAGCCCTACCCTACGGATGATGTATGGAAAGGAGACAGGAAATTGCGGTGGTGGCCATTCGTTCGGCGAACTAGCGCGAGATGGCTCCGGAATTCAATCCGCATATCAGACAATGGTTTTCAGCATCGGATTTAGGAACAATTGAATTCTTACGCTCCAGCCTCATGCTCCATAGGTCCCGCGTGCATGACCCGTGTAGTGGGCCGTTGCCGAGCCCGTCACATATAAACGCACCTCGGCTCGGGAGGAGCCATCAATCTCTAACGGCGGATGACGGCGCAGCCCGGCCTGGTTTTCGGTCACGTCCAATGCGACTTTGGGAAGAGGAGATTATGTTTTTGAGTCAATCGCATTGTTCTGAGTTGCTGTTTACTGTCAGCTACGCCGCTCGGCTACGTCTCCATGCGGCGGATATCTCGCGAGATGAAGGACAGCTTGATTCCACGTGCAGGCTGAGACTGGGACTATGAAGTAGATAGCAAGTATCTTTTTCGGCTTGTGCTGGCTGAGGCACGCAAACTCGGAACTTCATTCTGGGATCCTGATTGCTGGAACTTGCGGTTCTGTGTGTATTTATTTGACTTCAAAATTCAAGACACCTTAACTTACCACGACATTTCTCACAGCTTCATATCAGCGACCTAATTAGCTGATCTACCAATGCTAGGGTAGTATCGCGACTTCGTCTAGTAGCCACCGTTCGGTCTAGTAGCCTCTAATACCGCATTCGTACCTCTTGTCTCACTTATCTCATTACATCGTATATCGGAACTGCGCCGTAACCATCATTACTCACTTAGCTCTCTTGGGCCCTCCCGGTCTCCCAGCAATCAATTACCGTACACAGACAAAAGAAAAGCCCGACACCTCGTTGGGAGAGGTACTAGGGAATTGGGGACTCACGTAGGGATTCTCCAAATCGGTGTAGTCTTGCCGCCCGAGCTCCCTGCCCTGTGCAACGTGGTCCTCCTCTGCGAGCCCCTCGGCGCGGAGCCTCGAGTCGCGCCGCCTATTGCGCAGCGCGAGCACGGTGTGAGGAACTCGAGCGCGAAGCAGATGGCACAGCCAACGGTGCCGGGGATGTATCGCGGGCGGCGATTGCGGGTATGGTCAGTTACATAGGTGATTGATTTCTTCGTCGAATTTCCCACTGGGCTTGCGCCTATGCGCGATATGGTGCCACGTACCGCGTCTTTGGCCTTGAAGATCTGTGACGTGACCGTGTTGCCCACGCAGTAGCTGGCGAATGTGAACGACGACATCAGCGTGCGTTTGGTGAGCCCCCACGTTGGACGGGATCGGAGTCCACGCTAAGAACAGTGCGACCATGCACGGTACTGTCATGAAGCAGTTTTACAACACGATGTCCGTCAGTCGGTTTTCCTCTCCCATCACGAGAACCTCAACGACAGTCTCCGAATTTCTACCCATACCAGGGGGTCAGGGGCGAGAACTTACACTCCCCACTTGATCCATTTGTTCTGCGGTCATTCGGCGGCATCGCCATCATGACGAACCCCACGAAAGCAAGGACCGTCGAAAACATCATGAACCACATGCGCAGGTTCTTCCACCGGCCCGTCGCGAGCCTGATCAGGACAAAATACGAGGCCGAGGTGATGTTACGGGGGACGTCCAGGACGGTCGCCGCGGGGGTTGCTGCGGGTATTCTTGAGCATATGGCTCGGTGCCGTCGCTAGGGGGAAATGGAGGAAGCAAACACTTACTGAAGCCAGCGTTGGTATTAATGATCGCGGCGAACGTGGTGATGCCGCCGTTAGGAACGGAACTCAGGAACGCGTTGATGCCCGCGAACCAGAACTGTGACGGATATCAGTGAAGGGGTCACTGGGGAGTATTGCGGGCTAGGCCCACTTACGCAATGGTCGACGGGGCTCTCCCGCACGCGCTTCCATTTCCACTCCTTGATGCCGGTCCGGTTATTCCCCGTATTGTTATGGGAGATGCGCGCTTTCGTCATCCTCTTCTCCGGCGACAGCCAGCGGACCTTGGACAGGGTTCCGAGTGACGCGAGACAGAGGCATCCGACCAGGATAGTCAGAGGGCCGAAGTACTGCGAGTGCTAGTTAGCATTTACTATAACGCCAATTGCTACCACCGCGAAAGGTCGCCCACTCACGAACGGCATCTATCTCCAAGCCTGGAAATCCAGGCGCGAGTTCTGAACCGATCCGATCCCCTACAGGATAAGCCTGGCGATGGCCCCGAAGCCGGCATTGGCGCCCTGGAAAACGAGCGAGCGTGACGGGTGCTCGCGGGTCGTGTACCAGGACCCGATGACCAGAATAAAACCGGGGGAAATGCAACGCTAAGAGGCAATGTTAGCGAGCGTTTGCCTTGCCATAACGCCTCTGCAGACGAAGATAGCTGAGTTGGGGTGATTACTTCGAATAGCCCCTGAAGCGCCCTCAAGGTGACGAGCTGGGTGAAGTTTTGGGCAAATCCGACGCAGAGCACCTGTCAGACCTAACTGAAGGCTAAGTCTGTTAGCTAGGCTTTAGCTTAGGCAGAACTGCCACTAGTGGAGTCTGCTGATCGCATCACGGGTACAGTTTTCTCTCAGCCGCAACTGTTTTCTGTGTATATAAGGAGGCTTCACTGCCCTCTGTTTCTATCTAGGGCCTCTCAGAGGTCAACCCGATAATTCATCCTTCTTCAGTCATATATGCTTCAGTGTGTGATGTCAGGGTCTCATAGCACCACGATGTCCCAGCAGGTCATGTAGCAGGATAAGGTCCGACCCCATGAGGTACCTCTACAGTATGATGTTCGGCGGGAGCTCGAAGAGCATGTAAGCGATGTAGAATTACCGTCGTGAGCCAGGAGTACTGTTGGCCATGGAGACCGGTATCCTGTTTCGGGAATCCGGATCAGCATCGTCCAACCCAAACTACAAGCGATTTCACGTGAGAAGAGTCTCGCCGTACATCCCTGAGTCCGAACGTAGCCTGCTTCCCGATCGATGTCATGTCTGTCTGCTGTATGCCGTAGCTGAGGCCCATGAAGGGAAGCACGTATCTGTCGATTTTCCTCTTAAACTTCTTGTGCTCTTCTTCCACATATTGGCGTGCTACTCCGTGTCAATGCGTGTAAATGTAAACGAGGAAGAACGCCCAGCAACCAACGTTCGGTATTATAGACTTCTCCAGCGGCAGTACTTATATTGCTTGCTATCGCATCGTGTAGCTTCTCAACGTCCTTCTGCACGTCGTCGGATATAGTGAGGGATGGCCTCACCTCCGCCCGGGAAGTGATGAATTGAGCTTCTATGAGACCCTGGATCACACACTGAAGCATATAGGACTGAAGGAGGATGATTTATCTGGTTGACCTCTGAGAGATCCTAGATAGAAACAGAGGGTATTGAAGCCTCCTTATATATACAGAAAACAGTTGCGGCTGAGAGAAAACTGTACCCGTGATGCGATCAGCAGACTCCGTTAGTAGCTGTGCTGCCTAAGCTAAGGCTGAGCTAACGGATTTAGTCTTTAGCTGGGTCTGATACATCCCCTCAGCTGTTAGGAACTAACAGCTGAAGCTTTTATCCAAAAAGGAAATAACGTGGTGGTTATCTATAACGCAAAAATGGGGGCAAAAAGTTCGGGGAATGTCGAATTCTGCGACCATAGAATTCGACATTCCATCGAAGCCTCTAATGGGATTCGAACCCATGTTTCCAGGTGTTATGACCTGATATCTTACCGCTAGACTACAGAAGCTTTGTTGGAAAGCTAACTTAATAACCGAATATTCGAAGTAGTTTAGGTTTCGGTATAAAGGAAAGAACGATGGAAGGAAATAATAGAGGAAATGGGGGCAATAGTTCCTGCTGTAAGGCAATAACGCCTGCTATAACTAAGCTTCTTTCTTTAACCTTGAAGTAACGTTTTGGAAATTCAGTAATTAAACGAATTCCTGATGCTTTTGCACCTTAAGTAGCTTAATGAGGTTATCCGCAACCATTGCGTTAATAAGTATTTATTCGATATTAATTTTCTTCGTAACAAAGGTTTCGCGGAGCCAGTAGCTGTGAATGTCGACGTGCTTCAGCTTCGTAACTAGACGTACAGTTTTTTCTGTAACTAGCCGTATCGTCTGCTTGTTGTCCACCTGGATAACTAGCTTTTCATTTAATTTTAGGCCTATAGCCCTAAAAAGCCTTTGCATAAAGATAGTTTTTTTAACGGTCTGAAAAAGTGTTAACAGCTTTGCCTTAATGCTTAAGGTGGTAACTGTATCCTGCTTATTCGCTTTCTAGATTATAGAGCTTTTAAACAGTGATATCAGGAATCCCTGGAAGCTTTTACGGTTAGGGTTATTTGCGAAAGATGCGTTACTTAAACAAAGCAATGATCGTACGTTAGGCTTTTCGTTTTTACTATACTGTATAGCGAGGTAACGGATGTAATACCTATAAAGTAGGGCCTTATCAATAACGTTAAGGTATATGGGGTTTGGGTTCTTGCTATATCGTAATAGGTGAAAAGCAGCTTTAACGATATCTGGGCGAGTGGTAATAACTTTATATAACAAACTGCCGACTTTTTCGACATATAACTTCTTCGACGCTGCAGGCGCTTTTCCTTCGTATTCCTTAAAATCCTTCTATTTAAGGACCTTAAAATAACGTTTTTCGAACTTCGACAGCTCGAAACGGGAATATAACTTTTTCCAGTAGGTATCCTGCATTAGCTACAGCTTTTTAGCCTTTCGATCGCGCAAAATACGCATCCCAAGGAACCATTATAGCTTTCCAAGGTCGATAATATAAAAGCGCTATGTTAGCTTTATAAGGAATTCCTCCGCGCGTACTATATTTCGAATCCTATATATCAAGGATATATCGTCGACGTAAAAAAACAACGTTAACCATCCGTTAGTCATAACGCATAGGTTATCCGGGACGGACTTTAAACTTAAATCCTTCAAACCTGCAGATAGGTCTCGTTACTACAGAAATGGCGATCGTCTTAAGCCGTATAAGGCCTTTAAAAGCCTCAAACAATAGCCAGGACGTACGAACCTTTGTGGAAAACGTACGTATACTAACTTATCGATATTGTTATGCAAAAATACGTTAACAGCGTCCAATTAACAAAGGTTTAGATTAAATCGGGCTGCAACGGCTATTAACATTCGAAAAGATTTTCCTGCTAGGGTAAATGCGTAAACGTTAAGCTTTTTATAAGGTTAAAAATTGTTACGGATAACAAATTTAGCCTTAAATTTCTAAAGAAACTTATTTTTGTTGAATTTGTAGGTAAATACCTATATCAACGGAAATATACCGTTAAGGCCAACGTTCTTAATCGCCTTTTGAAATGGAATAACGGCAACTAACTGCTTTACCCGATATATCTGGTCCTACTTCCGTTACGTAACTGCTTTCCAATCTTCGGCGTACCGGTACTAAATAGCTTCCTTCTAATTCTTAAGCGTTGCAAAAAGGTCCCTTCGATAAAAACGTTTCGGTTTAATCGCCGCCGTAAAAATAACGTTAAAGGCGGTTAGGTATATGTTGCGTTTTTCGGGTGCCAGTTTATAGCTTGTACTAGCCGAAGGTAGCTTTCTCCTTTTTCCTCTTCGAATCCTAAACTCGATAATCGCTAAGGGATTTAGGAAATCCATTTCGGTACGACGTTGCCGTAATTAAGAGGAACTCGACGATATATTTTGAGCTATCTCCGGTAACGGCGAATGGTATTGTTGATAACCTAAACCTTCGGGGCCTGGAGTAACGTCCGGTATGGGCAAACCCTGAAAAGGATTTTCATTTCCCGAATTACCTAATTTTCCTGGGGAACGATCGGGGTTTTCTTCGGTATTGTTGCTAGCAGACGAATCGAAAGATTTTTCGTCCGAATTAACTTTTACCCCTTTAACTTCCTAATCAGGATTAGGATTACCCGTAGCTACTACAATAATATCATAAATAGGTTTTTCGTTTTCGATAAACGGACCCTGTACTGCCGTATCATGGACTGCTATATTATTTACCCTTTTAATAACGCCTGTATTTAAGGGGTTACTACTAAATATAACCCTAGGAATCCCTAAAAAAGTTGTCGCTTTGGGTGGGATTAGGATGCTGTCGAGCTAATCGTTTAGTTCTGCGATTTCGATCGACGACTTCTGCTGCTGATCGCCACGGTATTTCTTCGTCTCGTCGAAGGTAACGTCTCGAACGGTAATAACTCGTTGCTGCAAAAGAACCCATACCCGATATATGTTACTAGCTACGTATCTAACGAAATAACCGATATACGCCCTAGGGTCCATTTTCTTTAAGCGTTCTGCTCCCCGACGGACTGCTTCCGTTAGTGCATAAGCTTTTAATCTGAAAAGGACAACGTTCGCAACGTTCGCTTTTAAGTCTTCTTCGGGAACGGATATCTTATCCCTTTTAATTATCCATTCGTTAAAAACCTAAATAAATATCTTCCAGCCTAAGGCTTTAGTAAGTATACGGTTGGCGATATATATGGCTGCTTTAACAGCTTTAGGCTACAGATTAAAAAGAAAATTACTGCTAATCATCAAACAACGTACTTTCGTAATAATCACGCCCCCGGTACGTTTTTAAACGCTTGCAGGCTTTTTAATATATAAAGGTAAAATTTTATGCGTAACGCTTATATCTAGGAGCTATCGTCGGAATTTCTTTCCGAAAGAAGTTTTTCCGTTTGATACGATCGTTTTAACCTTAATATAGTATTGTTTTTCGAAGAAAACAATTGCGTTTATTAAAGCGGTAAACGCGTACTTTTTCCGTTTCATGGTATAGCTAATCCTAACTCCGATAACAGGGCATATAATAATTAACGCTTTCGTTCGCCCGTTAAAAGCGTTATTAAATTCGAAAAGGTCAGCGCATATCGTAACGAAAGGCTTACGTTCCTTAATTTAAGGTTTTCGCGAAACCTTTTTTCGAACCTTCGCAATAATACAATTTTAATAATCGATCTTCGACGGTAGCTAAATCTTCGCTCCGGTAACTGCTTATACTACCTTTTCCAGGGCCTTAAGGCCTAAATGGGCAAGTTTTCGGTATTATAACGTAACATCTCCCTTTAAAGGCTTTAAAGAACCCCGAAAGTCGTTTCCGTAAAGCTTTTTCTGATTAATTAGTTTCGCTGGAAGGAACTTTTCGATTAAGGGTTCCGTAATAACATTTTCGTTCTTGCTTTCGAAGATAACTTCCTCTTTAAAGTCGCTTTCGTCCTTCGGAACTGTTACTTCGGGCTTTTCGTACTTTTCGTACTTTTCGGCTATTATAAAAGCTATTAAAGTAACAACGTCGTCGGCGTCGTTTTCAGCTATTACCTTAATATGGTATATAACGGGCTAACGCTCGATCTATCTGATCTTCGCCATTTGCGTTCTCGATGTTTTCGACGCTTTGTGATATACAACGTCGGTTTCGAAGTTCTAATAAATCCCAATTTTCCGAAACAGCCTGTAGGACGCTAAGTTGGTATATATTTTAGGGATATATAGGCAGTTCTTCAGGAAAAAGTCGCTAATCCTGCCGTTCGAAGTAATAAATGTAATTTTTTTCGTACCTTTACCTAAAATATTTAAGTACTTCTTTCCAGCTAAAAGCCTTCCGCTTACTATAAAAGGATATAGGTCGATAAAATTAACCTTCCGATTTCCGACGTAGAAATTTAAGCAAGTATCTATTAATGTGGATTTTTTCAAACTATATCCGGTAGTAACGTTATTAGCTTGGGGGTCTGTATAAAAAGGAAGTCCTGTAACGAAGATTATGAAGGCTGCTTAAGGTAACGGTTATTAAGTTTGTTGTAAAGTTTGTTGTTAAAAAGTTTGTTCCTTCGTTTTTTTCCTAATACGCTTAATAGTTGCTTTTAGACCGTTGGTACCGTTCGCGATACGCTTATTTACCTTTTTTTTAACCTTAGGGTTTTCGGTTTACTTATTAGGCCTAACCTTCGAGCAGATATATAGGCATTCCTTGAAGGTATGGACCATACCGCAGATATACTATCGGTTAGCATGGCGGTTACCGTTTTGGGTATTATTGTTATTGTTGTTATTCGAAATGTCCTAAGAAGGTCCTGTTTGATTCGGGGTTTTTCTGTTAAGGATGATACCGAACGCTCCTCGTGACAACTAATCGACGTTAGCGCCTTAAGCTTTCCTTAGCCTTATATGGCTCCGGAAACGTTTTACGAGCTCCTTTATGTAGTAAAGTTCGGTTATAGCTTAACTTTTAAATATAGCATCTTTTACCAAGGTTAACTAAACGGCAGAAAAGGCGGGTAAGAAAGCGTTAACAGCCTTTAGGAAGTCGAAATAGGCGTAATACCTTATAACAGCTGGAATACCAAGCTTTTTTGCTTTAGTATATACTTTCCAATAATTAAAAAGCTATGCGTCCATCTGGATTCTGTTAATTTTTAGCGCTTCCTTATAGCGGCCGTCAACTTTATAAATTCGAACGTTATTGCTAGGTTTAAACTTAATTTTTAAGGCCTTAAATCTGTTTCGAAATATAGCCTTTTTCCAGTACATTTAATAACGATTAAGGTAAACGGACTGGTTAAGAAACGTGCTGATTTCGGCGAACGCCTTTTCCTGGGCTAGGAAAAAGGTTTGCTTTCGATTATGTATTTTTACTGCTTTCTGGAACTTCGCATCTGCCTTTGACCCGAAATTTAACTCGTTAAAAGTACTTAAGTCGAATTTCTTAAAGTCAGAGAAAATCGGTTTCTTTAATAACGGTAAGAATTTTTCCGTATTAGGGTTAATATACTTCTATAGGAAGCCCGCCTTAAAGCTAACGTAAAATTCGAAAGTGTTATACTTTTTAAAGGTTCTTTTTTTGAAAAGGAACGTTTTAAAGCGCCTTAAGGTTTTATTAAGGTCTGTTAATAAGGAAGGAACCATGGTTTTAGCTGTAATGCAACTAAAGGTTAGGAAAACAACAGAAATTATAGTGTTTAGGCAGGGAATATCCTTAATAAAAGGCGGCAATAAGTTACAAAGTTACTGTGGGAACGACGGCGAGGTTCCGAATTGCCTTAAAAAGCGACGTCCGCAACGTATTTAACAAATGTATTTAAGCATAGATAAAAAGAAGTGCGGACCGGGCTTATAACTATAAAACCCTGGATTACACATTAAAGTATATAGGACTGAAGGAGGATGATTTATCTGGTTAACCTCTAAAAGATCCTAGATAGAAACAGAAGGTATTGAAACCTCCTTATATACACAGAAAACAGTTGCGGCTGAGAGAAAACTGTACCCGTGATGCGATCAGCAGACTCCGTTAGTAGCTGTGCTGCCTAAGCTAAGGCTGAGCTAACGGACTTAGTCTTCAGCTGGGTCTGACAGCTTCTCACACATTTTATCTTGCGTTGCCAGCTGTAAAAAATGTACTGTAAAGCTCCTATATAAAAGCTAATACGAATGCACAACTCTTTCTATATGGGACGGACCAAAGTCCAAATACGGAAGTTGATTTGAGAGGAAGAAAATACGCGACAATGACCCTTCTTGTTATTCCCTTTGTAAATTTACTACGTTAAACGAGGGCATATATCGTTAAAAGTAGCAATAACAACGATATGGATATAGGAATTTCAATCACGGGACGTTTTCAGGTATAACTGCGAAATTCTCTCCCGGATTTTTGTAACAACGTGTGTTTAGTGTTAAATACAAATGGTCAAAGTTAAGCTGATCGGAACAAAAGGTTGCATGTAGGCTGTGAGAGCTGATTATTGTCTGGCTAGATTGGGGCTCTAGGGCGCGGTGGCTAAGAAGCTCTATATAGAGTAGGGGATCTCCGGAATAAGGTTGTTCTAGAGTGCTTAGAGGCTTGGAGCCTTGACGACAAACGGGACTACCCCCTTTTCTGCAATATATCATATATCTATTGGCTGAGGACTTGTGGACCTAACCTCTCCCTCTAGTATCGTGGGCGTTAAATCGCATGTCCAAGGATGCGCAATGCATTGCTCAAGAATATACCGCTTTCCAACGTCGACCACCAACATGGAATCGATCAAGTCTAATGCGGGGTCGCCCACTGGATCCCAGTACGGAGAAGGATAATCGAACCTTCCTGCTTTGATCTGCTGTACAAGCGTGAAGGGGTAATCTTTTGAAAAAAGCTCGTCCGAGAACGGCGGGAAGCCACAGAGACAAATGTACAGGACGACGCCGGAAGACCATATATCGACTGGAAGCCCGTACCGTCGATGGGGGCCAACAGCAAGGACTTCAGGTGCCACATCTAGAAAGATATTGGTATGAGAGGAGCATGTTCCTTGCATCATAGCGTAGAATATCAAGACTTACAGGTTGGTGTTCCACACAAGGTTTTTGCGTATTCCATATTCGCAACATCGGCACCTATCTTCTTCGCGAGCCCAAAGTCCGTAAGCTTAATTGTGACAGGCTCCTGGGATGCTACGTTTGTAATCACAATATTCTCCGGTTTGACATCTCTGTGCACCCATCCCAAACCATGCTATGCCTGGTCAGCTTTGATGATTAATGCGCCGGGGAGTGTGGCTTACGAGGAACTGTAGGGCCGAAAACAATTGACGGAATATGCCTCGCGTTTCCGCCTCGGTAAGCTTTTCTTTCATGACAATGTAGTTGAAAAGCTCTCCGCCGAGAGCTATCTCCAAAATAAGATAGGCCTGACCAGGGTTCGGTTCGAAGAACAGATCGACCATCCGTATTATGTTTGGGTGGCCATTCTGCACGAGTTCCCGTAACACATGGAACTCGTCGATCATTGACCGCTTCACTTCGTTGGCTTTTACCGCAAAGACCTTTGTAGCATAACGAAGACCTGTCACTTTATCAGAACATAGAAACACCTCCGCAAAATGGCCTTTTCCAAGCCGTTCACCGAGATCATATCGTCTTGAGAAGCCCATTTTGTAATTCAAGGCTGCCATCATATCCGAGACGTCATCAAATTGAAACTCGGAAGCCTCATGTTGGAACTCCCTTTGCAGGGCCGATGGCTCGGAGAGTTCCTCTCTCTCCTGGATTCCAGGGAGACCGGCCATGAGCACCGAGCTCTGTCTTTGTAGGGGCCTTTCCGCAATTGCCTCGTAATCTGCCGTGAGGCGCCGAACGAGCTGGTGATAGCCTCGGCGGGAGGCCACAATGGAAGCACGGCGTCCTGCTTGGCCCTTAGGAAGGATCGCCCCATTGTCAGCTAGGAAAGTAGCGATTTCCACGTGTCCATGGCGCGTAGCAATACTCAGGGCTGAGTCACCCCAAGCACTCTCGGCTAACAAGTCAGCTCCTGCTCGCACCAATAACTGGACCACCTGGATGTTGCCACTCGTAACGGCTGACATTAGCGCCGTCCAATCACTCAACCCCTTCATGTTTAAATCGGCCGATCTCTCTAGCAGAACTCTGATAGTATCCCCATGTCCGTTCTTCGCGGCCCGTAACAAGGATGTGTCATTCATGCAATCACGGGCATTCACGCAAGCGCCAAGGTCAAGGAGAACACGCACGTTCTCAGTCAGCCCACGCGTGGCAGCGCGGATGAGTGGAGTCTCGCCATCAGTTCCATGGCCATCAATGTCATGACCGTCGGCTACCAATCGTCGAAGCATTAGTGGAAAGTCAAAACTAGCGGCGAGGGCCAGGGCAGGTACGCTTCTTGCGAACTCTTGGCTCCAGTGGGAGAAACTGGAATTGTAGATGGCAGAGGCTTGGCTTGCGACTTCCACGGCAACGGAGTTCGCGGCAAACTTCTGGAGGTATGGCCACATTTCGCCGCCCAGTTCCTTAGCTTCCGAACCCCAATACTTCGCAGCATAATCAAGGAACGGATAACGCTCAAGGCGTCTCAACATGAAGGTATCGGATGGGCAGATCCCATCGGAGAAGTTTGGGAGAGTTAAGTATGTCAAGCTGATTCGCGTTAGACTTGATTTTGCCTCCCTGATTTTCTGGCCATATGAATTCTCAAAGAATTGCTGAGCCGTGTAATGCACTGCCTGAACTTCTTAGGATTTGCTCTCAACTTTTACGAGATCGCGACACACACTCGTCACGATGTCCGCATCGAGCAAGTCGTCTTCTTCAATACCCGTATCTTCGGGGAGCCCTCGAGTTGCGTATATATGTTGAAGCTCACGTAGAGTAAGAGGCCTTCTGGCACATATTACCCAGAACAAAACCGATTCGGCTAGGGAAACAGATTCAGGGTCTTGGTTATAGATCCTTCGCATGGCATCGGAGTACGTGCTCCCTAGTGTCGTAGGCAGTGTACGAAGAGATAATCGGACATCCTTCCGGCTGATCTTTTGGGAAAGAGAATCCAAATGCAGTTTCGCCAGTAAGAACCTGATAGTACTATTAATGTGATTCTGCTAGCAATTCATTAGGAAGCTCTCACATTCCGCGGCATTCTTCGCTGATCGTATTGATGACATCGTCTCTCAAACTTGGGTCAGCACGTATGTGCTTCGAGAGTCTATAATGTCTTTGGGACTGAGACGTCAAGTATGACACGATGTCCGCTTTCTGAGCTGACACTTCGAGCTTCTTGGTATCCTCAAAATACCCGTCAAAGGTTGTTGAGAATCGTGAGGTGCACATAAGCTTGATCTTCAAGCTTAGACAACGTATATCTGTGACGATCTGTAGAGCTTCTTCGTACGCTTCCGAATACTCGTCCAATGCATCAATAATTATGTGGATTTGCTTGAAGCGCGAAGTCAGCTTTTTCAGTATGTCTTTAATCTGGTCCGAAGTGGGCCGTGTATCGTATTTTTTATGCAAATTGTAAAGCGAGACGACGTCTGATGGCAAGTGCTGACTTGGCAATTGTTGAAGCAATTGCTGAAGGAGACTAGAGAAGACATTGGCGGCGGTTTGCTCGTTCAGTTCGTTATAATCGCAATAAAAGAATGCACAGGGGGTGTCCGGTGAGCGTTTCTCAGTTTCAAGATAATTAATAACCATAGACCTGTCAGTCAAGTCAGCGATGGAGCACTCAGGGCCTGTGGCTTCTTGCCTAGGCGTAATGAGTCCACAAGCTTGAGTCAACAAGGGAAATGAGAAATACAAACACCAAACTGGTCTTCCCGGCTCCGGCTTCAGCTTGGCATTAGTTTATGCTCCAAGAAAAGGTCGGATATGCTTACGGATGCCCGGACACCAAAGCAGGTCGACATCGCCTTCTACCCAGCTACGAAACAAGCCATGCTCTAGGAACCAAGTCCCAGTGCCAGGCTGTACACTCTCAAGAACGGAGATGTGCCGCGTGCGAACGGATTTCTGGCTAATCCATGAGATGATCTTCCGAGTTTCCTCATCGTGAGATCTAGCCTCAGCGTCGAAGACTTTTTCCGTGATATTATCGAGCTTAATATTAGTGCTCTTCATACGCTCGCTTCTTCTAGTCAGCAGTCAATGCCCAGCTCATTAACAACATGGTTCATACGCTAGGTCGTTCTGCATGGCCAGACTGATATGGCTCTTGCATCTTTCCAGCGAAGCGAGGAGCTCGGCTATTTCCTTTTTGTCAAATGGCCACGTGACGTGTTGCTTGAGCCGACCACGGCTGCCTTGCGGAGCAAGCTTGGCGACTATCTCCTCCAGCATCTGCTGGAAGTGAAACAGTGGACCATCCGGCCTTTTCAGAGCCTCGATTGATGCAGGCCTTAATGCGCTGGTATCCGCGTTCATATCATTCACGTCTTCGATACGGTCTTTGAGCATTTCCAGGAGACATGTTGCACTCCGCAACTCATCGCGCAGCCGGATCCGATCGGTTGAGCCATCTTTGAAGTCTTTGCAGTATTGCGTCGTCTTAGCCGCAAGCTGGAGGATTGAAATCACACTGGCAGTGACACTCAAAGGGTCGCCCATAGTTTACAGAGTCTTCTCAAGTCGGGCTGTACTTGTATCGGAGAATGGGCATGAAGTGGCTGGCCGCGAGGAAGGTCTTCATTTGTGTAAGGAGTCTTCCTAGAAAGGAACCCTGCTTGTATGAGAACCAGAATGTCAGTGCCGCACACATAGAAGAAGAAAAGGATGCTGTGCTATCGTAAATTCTGCGCCGTCAAAAGCCGGAGGTATCTATGACCAATAAGGGCCATGATAGCGCGATCCAAGTCAAAAGCCACGGATGCCTTAACAGCTAGCACTGGAAAACCCCCTCCGACATGGCGCCATGCTGAAATGCATGTCCGGTGATATGATGTTCGCGGTTGGAGACATAGTATGATTCGTCAATGACCGATGTTTCCAGCCCCCAACTTCGCGGCTACGGTACCACGGACCCCACTGCTGGCCGCGAAATGTGAGTAAGCGTGTCCGAAGTTGGCCCCCGAATCTTCTTCCATACTTCACACACCTTGGCGGCGACGCATCCTTGGGAACAAGGAGCGAAGACTTCCAGCTAGATCAACAGCTCCGGGGTCAGATATACTTGGCAATGCGACACTGATTTTACTTCACTAATTAATTCATACGTTAATAGCAATTAGCTGAACGGAGGCGGAGGTCGATCTCGATGGGGTGGCTCTCAGTGGTGCAGTGATGGTGAGAAGGTTGGTGTGGGGGCTGAGCTGAACTTACTTAAGCCATAAGAATAAATCAAATCATGATTGCTGCTCAACTGCACTTCCACCATCCTTTTCCACCATTGTTCGATGTAGCAAAAGGGGTTTCTCTTTACTTGTTGATTCATCCTCCACGTCTATATCGGCCACAGCTGTTTCGAGATTTCTCTTAGGACTCTGGCTGGCAGAGTCACTTGCTGCCAGGATATTTCCGCCGTGATCTCCCTTTCCGTGAACGCTTACAAAGCTATTGTCCATCAAGCTTTCCCAACCCTCAATTACATGTCAATTGAGTTGTCACCTAGTATAAAGAAGTGTGTCTTGTCGGGAACTCGCGGTAAAAGTCGCCCGTCATGTCTGTTCTACCGTCTTCAGAATCATCATACCTAGAAGAACAGGACAAAGAACTTGGCGCTGGCCGCACAGTGATCGCCGGGATGCCTGTAACCATACCTACAGCCCCTAAGAGACCTAAACAGCAAACACCACAAGAAGCCATTGACGAGTTCTGGAGCAAGTTTACAACAAAAACTCCTGGTAAAGGTGCGTGAGTCCCACCATGAGCTTCCTGCAACATCGTGACCAGAGCCAAGTAGCTACACTGTAGCTAACTAACGTTCCTCAGCAACGACCGTCATCCCCCACAACGAATACATCCAGAAGGCGGTAGATAACTGTCTGCGGGCCTCGAGCGGCAAGACCACCCAAGCGTCGTACGAAGAAGCCGCGGCTGTCTGCAGGGCCAAGGTCGCCAAGATCGTCAAGGAGTGCCGGCGGATCAACCAGAAGTACCGGGATCCGCACTTCGACCTCGAGCTGGACCTGAAATGGGGCAAGCATGACACGCTCGAGACGCTCTGCAACACACGCGAGAAGCGGGTATCCTCGTTCCGGCCGCGGAGCGTCAAGAGGGTCGTGGACATCTTCGATGACCCGAAGTTCTACATCGACGGTAAGACGGCATCGTGGTATAGCAGTCGGGAGCGGCTTGCCTACCCCTCTCGCGCGTTGCTTTCTGTTGAGGATTGGCTTTTGATCACGTCCGTGTGCTGACTGAGTGGGTGGTTTGCTTATAGGCCCCTCAGCCAACGATGTGCGGCAGGGCCGCGATGGTGACTGCTGGCTCCTCGCGGCATTGTGCACGCTATCGAACAAGCCTAGCCTGATTGAGCGGGTGTGCGTGGCGCGGGACGAGGCGGTCGGGGTGTACGGGTTCGTGTTCCACCGGGACGGGGAGTGGATCAGCGAGATCATCGACGACAAGCTCTTCCTGACGAAGCCGGACTTCGACGAGAGCTTCCTGGAGCGCATACTGTGGGAGGACCGCGAGCGCGTCAACTCGGAGGAGCAGTACCGGCGAGCGTACCAGAGCGGCTCCGGCGCCCTGTATTTCGCCCAGTGCGAGCACGCCGACGAGACCTGGCTCCCCCTGCTAGAGAAGGCCTACGCCAAGGCTCACGGCGATTACGCCGCCATCGAGGGCGGCTTCACCGGCGAGGGCATCGAGGACCTCACCGGTGGCGTCACCTCCGAGCTATACACGACAGATATCCTCGACAGGGAGTACTTCTGGAAGGAGGAGCTGATGAAAGTCAACGACGAGTTCCTCTTCGGCTGCAACACGGACATGTGGGGCGCCGGCCGTACGGGGGACCGGAACGGCATCGTCGAGCTGCATGCTTATTCCGTCATGAGAGCCGTTGAGATGGATGGTCAGCGGCTCGTACTCCTGAAGAATCCCTGGGGCAAGTTTGAGTGGAAGGGCCCTTGGAGTGAGTCTATTTCTCTGGCCTGGGACATAAGACTGTACGTAACTTGAAACTGATATTTCTCAGGCGATGGTTCGAAGGAATGGACCGCCGAGTGGCTCATCAAGCTCAATCATCGCTTCGGGGACGATGGGGCATTTTGGATCTCTTACAATGACCTTCTACGCAAATATCAAGTATTCGACCGCACTAGGCTGTTCGGACCCGAGTGGAAAGTCACCTCCCTCTGGACCACGGTGTCCGTCCCCTGGACACTTGACTACCTCGGCACGCACTTCACACTGACCTTGGCAAAGACGGGTCCCGTCGTGTTGGTGCTCTCGCAGTTGGACGATCGGTATTACCGCGGGCTGGAGGGGCAGTACCGGTTCGAACTGAACTTCCGACTGCACAAGACGGGGCAGGAGGACTACATGGTGCGGACCATCAGCCCGTACTGCCAGAACCGGTCGGTGAACGTGGAGCTGGAGCTCGAGGCGGGCGAGTACGTGGTGCTGCTCAAGATCAACGCGACGCGCGACCGCGACGTCCTGCCGATAGAGGAGGTGGTGCGTAACAACGCGCGCGATCGCCGCGACAAGCTCGTCGCCGTCGGCATGTCGTACGACCTCGCCCACAGCAAGGGACAGATCCGCGAGACGCCCGAGGAGAGGCGGGCCCGGAGGGACGCCGAGAGGCGCCGGAAGGAAAGGGCGCGTGAGGAGCTCCGGAAGGCCACCATGAGGAGTAAGGAGAACGCGTACTACCTGGCCGTCAAGGCGCGGGAGAGGCGGAAGAAGCGGGATGCTAAGGTGAAGGCGAGGGCGGAGGCGAAGAAAGCTGAGAAGATCGAGAGGGCTAAGGCTAGGAAAGCGGCTAAGGAGGCGGAAAGAGCCAAGGCCGAGACAAGTGCGTCCAAGAACGCTTCTCTTTCACCAATCGAAGAGGAAGTCGATCCGAAGGCTGCTTCCGACGCGCCTATCGAAGATAAGGAGGGAAAGCACGTCCACCTTGCCACACCCGGCGAGACTCTCGAGCCTGACACCTTTAAGAAGGACACTGTGCCTGCGTCTAGCTCCCGGGGGAGCTTAACGCCGCCTTCTACTACGACCAATGAGTCCCCAGGTGACGTGTCGCCAAAGTCGGAGTCTCCTCTGGGCGCCAAAATCTCTGCCCCCGGTAGCTCCGAGAAGCCGGTAGAAGAGTCTAAGGCCACAGAAGGCGAGCAAGGTTCTCAGAACGCTGAGCCTGGTACCGTATCTCCAATGGCAAAGGAACCTAAGGAAGAAGCTATTGAGGCGGACGCCAAAACAGTAACCGACAAGAAGTCCCCACTCACCGCAGACTCCACCCAACCCGGACCTGTAATGAGAGGAACAGCCGAAGACCTAGACCTAAGCTCCTCCGATTCTGATTCCGAATCCTACATCCCGTCCGTATCGTCCATCAGTGACCGTGAGCTAGACATAGAGCTAGAGCGCATGGCGAACGCGGCGTCGCGGCGGCCGCCGGCGCCCGGGCATGCCCCGCGGGTAATACCCGCGCCAGGGGATGACGACGAGTCACCCGACGAATTCGAGAGCGATCCGTGGAACGCGGTGGCGACTGTGGGGCTGCGCGTGTACTACAAGGTGAGCGAGGAGGACCGCGACCGCGAGATAGTGCAGCTGCGTGTTGTGCGGCCGAATCCGTACCTGCCGTCCAAGGGCAAGGAGAAGGACGACCGGGAGAGCGAGGGCAGGGATGCGGAAGATGCGGATGATGAGGGGGGTGCGGATCAGGATGAAGATAAGGACAAGGAGAAGAACGGCGGTAAGGAGGGTGGTAGAGATAAGCTGGAAGAGGAGCCCAAGAGTTCCATGGGTCTTGACGTCGACGACTCCTCGAAGGACGCCACGCTCGTGGGAGACCAGGAGCAGAGGAGGAAGAGCATCTTGGCTGTTGTCCCGCCGACAGGGGATTGAAGAAGCTGCCAGGGAGCAAGCTGTGGAGCCATTGGTTCTGCGAGCGAGTAGCTGAGGTGAAGGGGAAGGCAAACATGGATTTGATGTATGGGATAGGTAGAATGACTAACAGCCGCTCCTGGATAGACACAACGACACCTTTTGGATGGAACTGAGAGCATATTCCTTGAAATCCGGTACTAACTACGGCGAGGAAAGACATTAGAACAATTGTATTTCAATTGGTCAGCTGATCCGTGGGTATCATCCAGTTCGTACCTGTCCAGGCCTTCCAAAACGCCTTGCCATGCCATGCCTCCCCAGGACTAATCCGCTGTCCGAGAGATGTGTAAAGTTGTAAGTCAAAGAGGACTAAAAATCCTCAAAAGCCATTCAACAACCTCTCGACCTTGGCGCTCTCAAGCGCATCCAAATCCTGCGCGTTCATCATCGCCTCGTCGTCCACCTCCGCACCCCGACTCCCGTCCGGCAACTGCGCGATCCTCCCCGTAACCCGGACCAGCAGGACGCGCATGCGCTCGAGCTCCTTCTCAACCTCGCCATTCCGCGTGACGAGATTCGGCTGCACCTGCTGCGTGGCGTCCGCGAACGGCGCCAGCAGGGCTTGCATGCGGCGCAGACGGTCGACGCGCTCACGCGCCTCCCTGCGGCGGCTGGCTAGCGCGGCAAGCTGCGCAGCCAGGTCAGCGTACCGCCGCGCCTCGAGCGGGTGACTCTCCGCTTGCGAGGCGCGCGCTGCGCTCGGGTGCTGGTCCCAGGTCGGCGGGAGGGAGGCTATGGCGCTGTCTGATGCTGTGTGGTGCGTCAGTTGCGTTGCCGGATATCTAGGTAGGTAGGTGATAGGACGTACTGAAATCGACGCCGACTCTCAACCTCCTTTCCCCCTCTGCTGTTACTCCATCCGCATGCATCCCGACATGGCCATCCGCATCCTCATCCTCATCATTACCGGCCTTCACACCCCTCTCCCCGGCCTCCAGATACAGCGCCTCGATCTGCTCGGCAACGTGGCGCGTGGCCTGGGGCGCGTAGACCCTGCGCGAGTGTTGCAGCAGGGCGTGGTTGAGACGGTACAGGGCGTCATCGACGGCCTTCTCAGAGAGTGGAGTCGCGCTCTCATTTTCGTTTCCCTTATCACCGCTCCGGACTGCCGCTCGCCGCCTGTTCGAGGCGCGCCGCCATGCGTTGCTCGGCGTGAGCGCCCGCGATAGCTGGAGTGTCTGCGCGTTCAGGAAGTCGGTCTTGTGCGCGAGGATCGTTGGGGGTGGCATCGTGTATATGTCTTGTAAGAAAGACCCCAGTGACGCCGACTATGCCACTGGGTCTAGAGGAGGTCTTTGAAGATTTGTAGCTTGTTGACTGGCTATTAGACGTAGGAGTTTCTTTAGAGGTGGTAATGTGAGATCGTCGATGTATGTATGTATGTATATTCAGTGTTGCAATGGTCGCGTCGCGTAAGTAACCCTGCAGCTCCAGTAAATGTCCCGCAATTTAGGGCGTTGCGGGGCACAATTCTAAAGTCGTGGTGGGGGCTAGCATCTAAGTACAGTGGTTGAGGGTCTCATACTTCAATGCAAATAGGTGAGCTGGTTAAGGAGCTGAAAATAGCCTGAATACTAAGGTGCCATTATGATATCTTTGATTATAATATTTACCTACTGCTTTGCCGTAATACTCAAACCGGCTCCTCAGGTATATTGTGAAGTGTGACAACCTTACGCGATAATGTGCCTTTTTGATATGCGAGGAGGTTCAAAAAGGGGGGAAAGGGGCTACTCTACGTTGTTAGGCAAATGGGCGCATATCGTTGTAAAAAGGAGAAACCTGTACCTAAAGAGAGTCAATTACCGGATACACGTACACATGTCACTCCGATCACCTGAATGTACAAAAAGCGAATAAATCGCATTTAGTGCATCCTAATAACTTTCCGTAAAACAGCAACAATGCTTATCAAGGGACATCTACATACATCGATTGAACTAAGCCCTTTTTACATCTTTTACAGGCCAGACCACCAATACGTCTGGGGCACCTTGAACGACCCCCTGAGGGCCTTGCCCTCCTTGACTTCGCTGCTGTCACTGACGATGACCTCGTACTCGCCCTGCTCGACACACCACTGGTCGCGCTCCTCGTCCCAGTAGGCAGCCGCGTACTTCTCCTCGACGTCGACGGCCACATTCTTGGATTCGCCGGGCTCTAGAAACACCTTAGCGAAGCCCTTAAGCTCCTTGGGTGGCCTGTTAACCTTGGCCTTCTGCCGCGGCGCCACGTAGACCTGGACGACCTCGGCGCCCTTAACGGCGCCCGTGTTCTTGACGGCAAGTTCCACCTTTAGCGTCTTCTTCCCGTCACCGTTTTTGTTAGCCACGGAGAGGTCCGAGAACGCGAACGTCGTGTAACTGAGTCCATGGCCGAAGGGGAACAGCGCCTCGCGCTCCGCGTACTCATAGTAGCGGTAACCGACGTAGATGTCCTCGCCGTACATAACGCGGCCGCCCTCGGTGCGGTAGTTGAGGAAGGCCGGGTTGTCCTGGACGCGGCGCGGGAACGATAGGCTGAGCTTGCCCGACGGGTTGGCGTCGCCGAAGAGAACGTCGGCGATGGTGTTGCCCGTCTCATTGCCGCCGTACCACGCCTGCACCAGGGCGCCGACCTCGTCGGCCCACGGCATCTCTACGGGCGTGCCCGACTGCACCACCACCACAGTGTTGGGGTTTGCCTTCGCCACCGCCGAGATCAGGTCGTCAAGCCCCGGCGGCAACTTCATGTCCTGCCGGTCGTGGCCCTCCGTCTCCCAGTCGGCGTTGAGGCCCGCCGAGACGATCACCTGGTCCGCGCCCTTGGCGAGCTCCGCCGCATGCAAGATCTCTGCCTTAGGATCGATGATCTTGCATCCGCCAACGCGGAGGGCGCCGCCCCAGAGAAGCACGTTGCCGCCGCCAAGCTTGGACGTCGGGGACGACCCGAAGGTGACCTTGAAGTTGTACGTCTTGTCCTTCTTGAACTCGTACGTGCCCTTCTCTTCGACGGTGGCGCTCCCGAAGAATGCGTCGCCTTGCGTCTGCTTGTCCGTGTTGTTGACGACGAGCTCGTCATTGATGTAGAGGTTTGAGGTGCCGGACACCACGATGCCGAACTTCCACACCGCGTCCTCCTCGGCGACCAGCGAGCCCTCCAACGTGGCATACCACAGTGGGGACTCCAGTTTGGGGTGCTTGTAATCAACCAGCATCATCTCCGTCTTGAGGATCTCTATCTCGTCGACGGGCTTCCTATCCGTAACCTCCGGCCCTTCAAGATAGACCTTCATTGTCACACCCTTCTCTCCTTTGAGCGACTTGCTTGAGTAGCCTAGAAGGGGGAGCATCTTGTGAGAGTACTGGCCAATCGCGTAGTCAGGTGGCGAGGACAGCTTGCTGCTGATGCCATCGTATGGGGTTACCGCGTAATATGCAGCCAGCGCAGCGGAACCTCCACCGTGGTATGTTGCAGCCTTGGCGTTGGGTCCAATCACGACAGTCTGTCAAAGCTTCAAGTCAGTCACCGCCTCCAGGTGAGATTCTCAAGTATCTGTGACCTACCTTTTTATCCTTCTTCAGGGGCAACACGCTGTTTTCGTTCTTCAACAAGACGATGCCTTCGTTACCTATCCGTCTGAGAAGCTCAGCAGTTTCGGGCGTATCCGTCGTCTTTTCAGGGGCGTTCTCTCCCACGCCGCTCGCGGCGCATTTCTTAACGAACTTCAACATCGCCCTGGCGCGCTGGTCTAGGATGTGCATCCGAACCTTGTCGGTCGAGACGTTGAACTTGAGCGCCTCGCCCCGGAAGCGCGGCGGGCCCGGCATCTCGAGGTCGAGGCCAGCAAGGGCAGCCTCAGTCACGCTATAGACACCATACCAGTCGCTCACGACCATTCCATCCCATCCCCACTCGCCGCGCAGCATCTGGTCCAGGAGCTTAGGGTTCTCGCTGCAGTAGGTCCCGTTCACGCCATTGTAGGCGGTCATGAAGGACGCCGGGTTGGAATCTCGAACGGCTAGCTGGAACGGCAGAGCGTAGATCTCGCGGAGCGCACGTTCCGATATGATGGCCTGGACGGCATTCCGCTTGTGCTCGTGGTCATTGCACACGAAGTGCTTGACGACTGCCTGGACGCCTGTCGACTGTATGCCATTGATGATGGCAGCGGCTCCTAGACCGGCTAGGAAAGGATCCTCGCCTAGCGACTCGAATCCGCGGCCGCCGAGAGGCCCTCTCTGCATATTGATCGTGGGCCCGAGGATGGCGTGCGCGCCTTTCGCCTTGGCTTCTTCGCCCATCTTCTTGCCGGCTTCCTCCAACAGTTCCGTGTTGAAGGTGGCACCCAGGGCCGTTCCACACGGGAAGCAGGCGGCCTTGACCCCGTTGAAGAACTTGGTACCGCGTACGCCGTTGGGGCCATCAGACAGCCGCAGCGAAGGGACGCCATGCTGAGGAAGCCCCTTTGTGTGCCAGAAGTCGATACCTTATAGCTATTAGTGTTGATAGCATCATGGCATGACAATGAGGGGCATCAATTAACCGGATAGAAGGTCAACCTTCTCGCTCATCGACAGCTTCTTGAGTACCTCATCTACGTTTATGTCCGCCATCTTGAGGGTATTCTAAAAAGGGCGCTAAATCGCGCGGACGACGGAATGGAGTAACAAAATGAAGAGTATATACAGAAAGGCAGGCAAGCGTCTCCGCGGTAGTAGCGGATGGACTGAGATATGAGAAAGCAGGGAGGGCAATGAGGGAAAGAACAAGACCAAATATACTTCCTCTAGTCAAGTCGCCCGCGACTACGTGACCTACCTAATCTTTATAGCTCACTCACCACCGGGTCCACACCAGTGCATCCTATTACTGTGTACAGAATCCTAAAGAGAAGGAGAACCTTCTTACCTGTCACATTTCGCAGTCCCCAGCCGCCCCTAAGGTTGCAAACCGGGAAGCGGCAGCTTGGCCGCGCCTTCTGAGTGGTCCCAAGAGAGCCCCAGTGAGAGACTATGATTGATAGCCTCCCTGCGCCCCACGGTGGTTCGCAGGTGAGGTCCCGTCAACCGTGGGAACGGTATCGGGCCAAGGCGGTAAGGCGAGCTCTGTGGTGGTGATGTGTGGTCCCCTGCTGGTTCCTCGAGCTCGGGGCTGCTCCGGTCCGGTGTCGGTTCGCGGGCCGACCATCCAATTTTCCCGTAGATTTGCCGGTAGCGCAGCGAAAGCGGCCCCGAAGTTTTCCCCGCCAACCAGATTCCGTTATGGCTGCAGGGAGAATATGGGGGTCCCCGTTTAACAGTGGACTTCCCTTGTTAGGCATCATGTGAGACCGGAGACGAACGATAGCATAGATTCACGACTAGTCACGCTGGATCGCGTGGTTAACTTTTGGGATACTGTCAAGTAATGGCTCGCCTTGACGAAGCACAACTTGTGTCTCCGCTTGGTATTGTACTTCTTGACCATTGCACCCACCACCACCTTGCCAAAGGGTTTGGAACGTAGACATCGTCAGGTCGTGGTCAAAATAATCGACACACCCCCAGGCTGCATCAGAGCAACCCATTCCAATACAACGGTTCGCAAAGACAGTCAAGAATCAACTAAAAGGCTTAAAAAGAAATTTGCTGATATTTCGACTTGCTTATTCGTTGAGCTGCTAAGTAATGTATATTCTGAGGCCACCAGATATACAAATGCCTTAGGATTGGTGGCTAAAGGAATTGTTGTTTGGGGGGGGAGTTTTCACTAGAGCAACGGCGGGGTGGGCGCGTTAGCCCCACTATTTGTATGTACGTAGCTAGACCTTCGCACTCCCACACCTTTCCCACATCAGAAGCAGAGACAGAAACCAGAGATCAATCAGAACAACAGCGGTACCCCGAATTGCGACCTGTGTCTTCACAACAACTAAAAAAAGCTCGATTTCACTTTCCAGTTTCCTCTGACGGCCAGGTAATAAACTCACTTTCCTGCCCCAAAAGGGCTGGTGGCCCCTCGTAAGTCTCCCTAAGGGCGTGTTCGGAACACTTCAGAAACACATACTTGTGGGGATTCAGAATCAGAATCAGCAAACCGTTCGGGTCATTCAGAACCAGCCATCACCACTTTTTTGGCTGAAAATGGCTGGTTCTTCTTGGCAGGTCTCGACCAATCATGTTCATTTATCATGCTGAAACTCCTTCAGCATTTTCGAGCAGTTGAAACAGCTGATTGATAGCGCCAAGACTGCTTTAGGAGCCTGTTACTAGCCCCTAAGTGCTTGTTGCTAGCCCTAAACGCCTATTGCTAGTACAAATCGGGTGCAATTAATCTCCGAACGGCCTTCTAAAAATCATATTAAATATTCAAAAATTAATAACACAACAACCACAACAGTTATTTAAAATCGGTTTCTTGTATTAGATACAGTAATTAATATTTAATAGGGCCGTAATTATTTTTTTTAAGTAAACGTAAGCGTTTAAGCATAGTTATAGCCAATTTGTGGAAAATATATGGCTCGATTTCCCGCCATTCGGCTTCGATGGCATATTTCATCTCTTCAGCAGAACGTAACCTGTATTTTCGCCTGCTTAATCGTAGCTTAATTATACGCCAAATGTTCTTTATTAAAAATAAATCCGGGCTTTATGGCGGCTATACGGCGCAAGTAATCCCCCAAGCTTTCTTCAATAAAATAAATATCTTCCCGTAGTAATAACCGGCGCCATCCTTTTATAGCACGATTCCAGGGCCGTATTTGGCCGTTATCCGTTACCAGAAAAGGATAAAATAAGGTATTAACATTTCGTCGAGGTAAATATACTTATCCATGCGGAAGCCCGAATCAAAGGTAACAAAAAAACCTCGTTCGGGACCCATAAAGCACCCCTAAGCGCCGACTTTAATCTTCCCACTTTTAAATAATAACTTAAAGTAGTCCTCGTTATATTCCTCGCCAACGCCGCAAGTAACGTAAACCGTACGGCTGTCGTATCCGACCTCGAAGGTAATTTCGTCGGACCAGCACCAAAATAACCAGCACGCGTCTTTATAGGTTTTGTAAAACGTCCGCCGTTTTTTTTATTCTTGGGAAAAACCTATAGCTTACGGCGTATTTTTCGCCGGGCCTTCCCAGCACGTTTAAAAGTCTTGCGGACCGTCGTTCGACAAAGCTTGGCTCCGGATTTGCTTAACGTTCTTAAGGCTTCGAAAGGAGCGCGTCGTTCTTTAACGGCAGCCCGGACCAGCCGTCGAAAGACTCGTACCGTTACTTTGGCTGGCGCTTTAGGTCTTGGCTGTGATTTAAAGGTAACAGAACTACCGGCGGCTTTTAGTTCTTTGCAGCGGCGGATAATGTCATAAACCGTTGATTTCGGAACGTTTTCCAGGCGCTTGATTTCTGATAAAGCTTTTCCAGCCTTATGTAAGGCCCAAATGGCTGCCCGCTTAGTTTCTCTTAATTCGCAGGTCCCCATTTTAAAAAAATAGCCGGTGGAACATAAAATATACTATGTTAAGACCGTAATGGGTCATAGAAAACGTATGGTGGTGGTAGGATTTCTGATATTTTAGGGAAATTTTAGCGATGTGGGCGTCCGGAGATTAATTAGACCCGATTTGTATTTAAGAGCCTGTTGCTAGCCCCTAAAAGCCTGTTGCTAGCCCTTAAGCCGTTCTTTTTGCTGTATGTTTTAATAACGCCATAAATTAGGACCTTCGTAACTGTCGCTTTGCAATATTATGATGGTACTAAACGCTTTTCGCGATCGATAATCATGGTAATGATACGGAAAGTACGCCGCCGTCGGCGAAGGCAGCTCGTCGCTATCGCTGCTTTACTCGTGGCTTTTAACCCCGGTTTTCAATACCGTATAAAGGTGTATACTGATAAAGAGACGGGCCTTAAATATATATTTGCAATGTTATTTTCGACCGACGACCGTTTTCGAAGAATCATAAGGATAAATAAGGATACGTATTACGCGTTGTGTAATTGGCTGCTAGCGAATACGGCGTTGAAAACGTTACGAATATCGGCTAACAAAGAGATAATAATCTTTTTTTATATTATAGCTTAAGATTCCTTTATTCGAGTTATTTGGAATCGCTTTATAAGAAGTAATAATATTATTTATCGCGCGTTTTACAAAGTTTTAAACGCTCTTATAGTATTAATACGTATTATTATTATTATGCCTGTTAATAATCGCCGTTACAAAAAGATCCTTAATAACAGAAAGTTTTTTTTTATACATTGGAAACGTAATAAAAGCGCTTAATAGCATTTATTTATTTTAAAGCTAAGGTCGAAAGTTATGTCTTTAAAAGAAAAGTATAAAAGAACCGTAAAAGAAAGTTATTAACGAACGTATTAACCGCTTGTAACTTCGATAAAAGGTTTATTTACGTATTAGCGGGCTGGAAAAGTTTTGCAAATAACGCCAAAATGTTTAATAGCGCCGTTAATTGCGATAATTTCGTTATTCCTAAGGATAAGTATATGCTTAAGGATGTTAGGTACGCCAATAATAAATAAATTTTTATTCCGTATCGCGGAACGTAATATTATCTTTAAAAGTAAAGGTAGGCCTAATTAAAGCTATATACGCCGGAGGAGTTATATAATTTGAAGTATACGTAATTGTAAAACGCTATCGAAAGGGCCTTTAATAGGTAGAAAAATACTTTTAAAACTTTAAAGAAAACCTTTTTATTATACGTATTAAAACAATAATAAAGGAGATTTACGTTACGGCTAACCTTTACAACTTTTTATTAAATTACGGCGAAATCGACCTTAACAAGCCCGTAAAACTAGATGAAAAAGTTTACATCAACGATAAAGGCCAAGCGAATAATTCTTTAGGCGTAAAGAAGTAGAGCGGCGTATTTTTAATTACTGCAAAATATCGTAATATTATCGCGAAACGAATATAAAATACGGATTTAAAATTTAGAAAAAATTAAAACGAAAGTAATTAAATAAAAGTATTATTAATGATGGAAAAAGAAGGTTTATTATAACGTGCCAGACAAGCGAGCTAGACTGACAAGCGAGATGGACACTTTTTAGCACCTCGCAACAACAAATTCAAATAATTCAACAACAACACATCGTATTAATTCAAATTAATCGGATTCTTTTTCGCTAAACGTATCTACAACTTTCACACAAGTACGCGCATTATATCCTGGCTTGCCGTAGATGCCATATTTCCGTTCCTTGGTCTTAACCCTCTTACGACGACCCCTTCCAACTGCTGTTAATTGCATTTTTTTATTACCCCTTTCTTTTTAAGTTAGAAAAGCTTATCCCTTTTATATAGTAAGTATTCCTCCTTTTTAAAAACGTTTATTTTTAATCCTGTAACGTTTGTTTAAAATGTAATTCGTTTTGCGTAATTAAGTAACTTTTTTTTAAAAGATTTTCGTACAAAACTAATAAATAACTTTTAGTTAAAAAAATAAACCGATTCAGCCATTCTAATTAACGAACTACTTTATTAATCCTTAAAATTTTTTTTTGTAAATAACGTAATTACCGCGTTACTTTCTTAATATTTCTAGGGGTTTTCGCGGGCGGGGAACGAATGGAACCGGCAAAGATTAACGGGGAGACGGTTGGCGTAGGCACAACTAAAGGAACATCTCATTCGGAAAAAACGTTATTAAGATCGAATAGAATAAAACTAGTTTTCGCGAATCCAGATTTGATGTTATCGAACGTTATGACAGCTTGGGACGCGTCGTAAAAGCCGTCAAGAAAATCTTCTTTAGCAATATAAATCTAATAACGCTACATTAAGTTTTAAATATACTGCGAATAAACGCGTTTTAAAACAAAAAACAAAATACATTAAAAGTTTAAAACCGATACGAAAAATACGCGGATATACAAAACGTAATAATATTGTTATTAGCGCAGTACTTTTCGAATTCCATCGAATGGTAACTTTTATAGCCGTCGAGAATAAAGAAACGTTTCGAACCTTTCGTACGCATCCAAATATACTTATTTAATGCTGGATCTATTCGAAACTTAATTTATTTGTTATCCAGTTATTATTACTTAATACAATTTTTTAATCGGCTATTAGTAATAAGTTACCGCGGTATTAAAATCTAAAATAATTTTTTCCCGTTATAATAACAAATAACGGCATAACCTAATTTTAGAAATTAACAACCTGGATAACTATACCCCATTCTTTATTACCTTGTTGCGTTTATCTAGATCTTTTACGTCTTTTGACACTGGTAATTACCATGCCCGTTGCTATAAAAAGCTCCATCAAAAATCCAATCTCGTCGAAGTTGTAAATATCCTGTTTTGCAATACCGTACTTCGCAATTATAACCCCAACAAGTTCGAACCACTTGTAAAATGCTTCTAGATTTTCGCCTAAAACCCGTTAATAATCGATCTTCCGATTTAAACGCGTCTTAAGTTTATCTTGCCGTTTAACAAAGTTCGACGCTCATTTAACTCCAACGCGTTCTACAATACGTTGGGCTAGCAGTATATTGGCTATATCTTTAACATACTGAAGCCGGACAGGAAACGCTCGCGTATCTAGGTCGAAAATACGGTCGACAATCGATTTCTCTTCGGTCGGCGTCAATCTTCGCCCATTAGAGATAATATCAGCGCGGGAAGGTCTGCCGTTACAACGCGTCTCTAAGATGGAATGTGGAACTTTATAGATAAAACTAAGCTTTCTGTAACTAAGTTTCGAGTTGTTTCTTTTTACCTGAACGGCTAGATTCATTCTAAATGCTTTTGTAAGTCGTTCTATATTGTGGTTGTTGAGAAATAAGTAATTGAAGTAAGATGGTTAGATTGTTAGAAAAAAGTGTCCAGCTCGCTTGTCTGGCACGGTAAGCGTAATAAGCTAGTTATAATTTTTTTAAATAGATGTGAAAAATTATTAAATTTATTCTTTATAATAACTTCGAAGCTGCTATAAACTACAAGTTTTAAATATATTCGTCTTATATAAGGATTTAATATATTTGGAACTTAAGTTATATTAAAAAATCGTATATGTTATATTGCAACAAAATATATTAACTGAAAAAAAAAGTTCTTCTTTTCCTTTAACCATTTCCACTATTTTTATAACTTTTACCACTTTAATGCTTTTTTCGCTTTTACAGTTCTATATCTGTATTATTTCTATTGTTTCCATCGCTTTTTATACGTAAGGAACTAATAATATCTTTGGTTTTATTATAAAAAACCTTTTTGTTGTTATCCGCGGTATTCCTGCAGCTCGAATTCTTATTACCTTCGGAGCTTTTAAACCATTAAAGCCTTAAATTATCGTTTAAGTCGATAAATATAATAGCGAGCCGGTTGTCGCTTACCTAAGCTTAGACGACGCGAAGTAATATATTATCGTTAAATTTAAAGGCGTAAATATTGCTAAGGACTTTAAAGGCTGTTTTTATATTTAATCCAGTGCTTTTAGCTGGCTTTTCGCTACAAATAATCGCTTCGACGATATATTCGAGGCCTCTTTTTTTTTTAGTTACGTACTACTGTTTTTCTTAAGCTTTTTTATTTTTTTATTTTTATTTTTTTTCTTATTTTTTTATTATTATTATTATTACGTTTCCGAATCGTCAGTAGGACGCTTACGGAAGTGGTTCCGTATTTTCCGTAAAGCGTTATTATCAGCGAAGATAGCTTTTATTTTTTCGATATGGCGATCCCTTTTTTCGTTAGTAGCGCTAGCTTTTTTTTAAGATCAACAGTTAATTCGTTTTTAGCTTTAACGAAAGCCTCGAATACGGTTTTATAAAGTTCGGCGTGTTTCAGAGCTTTATAGCAGAAAGCTTTTACTTCGGAGTGCGCTTAGGTAACAGTTAGTTATTACCATATAGTTTAATATGGAAAGTATTATTAATTTTTAGGTAATTTTCTTATATTTCGGGTTTAATCATAAAAAGCTGAAATTTTTTATTTTAACTGAAGCTATTCGCTTTTTTTAACGCAAGCTATACTTAAATCCTGTTTTAAAGATGACTGTATTTATTTTTTATTTGCTTTCTTGTTACGTTAATTCTTTACGCGTTTAATTCGTTAGTTACGGCTTAATAACTGCGTTCTTTGATCCTATAATTCGGAATGTTAAGCTTTTTGTTAATTTATTTCTAATACGTTTTTAAGAATAACATTACTTTATACGAAGTTTACGAATAACGCCCGTACGGCTAATTGTTTTCCGCTTAGCTTTCGGCTTGGCTTTTTTTGCGAAGGTTCAAAATCGACAGGAACATGTAGAATTTCAGTGTAAGGTTGTTCGGCGCATATAGTATTGGATGAGCCAGTATTGGATAAGCCAGAAGGCTTTTTGAGCGAGATTGCGTTACTGGAATAACTATTATACTTATAACGAGGTATAGATCTTTTTGCAATAACTTCGAATTCTAGAAGGCCCTAGCGTCAACTATTAATTTTGTATGAAAAACTGGGTTACTTTATAAATGCTATCGGATATTTTTCATTTTCCGAATAAGTTGCTGCCTTCCGAATTAACATCTTTTCGATTTTTTCTTCGATTTCTTTTTCGATTTCTTTTCGAATATATTAATATTTAGGCCGAAGGAACCTTATTTAATATGAAACACGTTATACTTCGTCAAATGAAGGTATTAATATTATACCATCGAAAAATGGTAACGATTCAGCTATTTCAAGAAGTAAATATCAGCTAGCAGGGGGTGCGCTAGCACCCCATATACGGAAAGACTCTCTTTAATCGGAAGATATATGCTCCGTGGCTAGACTATTTCAAAGATCAGTACGCGTTGCTAGAATGTACGTAACTAGCTAATTAATACAATATATTTAATGTCTCTTATATTTGATAATTAAGAATTTTATTCGCTTAATTCGTGTTATTTATTAATTAATTAGCTGTTGCTAAGACGATATAGGTTGTATATCAGTAGCAATTATCTATATGCTTTATTAGTTATAATGGCGATCGTACCGACGACGTCTATAATTATTTATACCGGTCCTAAAGACTGAAATAAATTTAAAGACGAATATAAGATTAGAGTTAAGGGTTATAACCTGTGAGATTATATTAATCCTAATCAGAACGTTCTATGGCCTATTAAACCTACAGCACCCGTTATTGCCTTTATTTAAAGAGACGAGTTCGCTAGACGATGCGAGCAGCAATTGCTTTTTCCGAAGAAACCTTATAAGTCGAAGAAATCGATTATACGAGTTATCCGATAAATACCTTCGAAATGACGACTGAAGGCAGATAAGCCTATAATTAGGATTTTGCGACTTATATTTACCTAGACCGAGAATACAAAACCTTCCGAAAGATCTTTAACGAGCTTATAAAATACGTTTTTGATAGCGTTTCTTTATCGATTAAGTAAAGCTGCTTAAGCTCAGATAATGATCTTAAGGTTTGGTACGCTAAATTGCAATAATTAGAAAAGGTTAACAATAACCGATTGCTTATAAATACCAAACGCGAGTACGAAAAACGATTAAAGCAGGCCCCGAAAGCCGTTAAAAATTCGATAAATAAATAGCGAAATAGTAAAAGATTATGGTCTAAGGCTAGCGCTACGGGGTTCCCGAAATAACCATGCTAGTTATCTAGACGAATTAGTTATATGCAGTAATAGCGCTGATTATACCTAGTTAGTCGAATTCATTTATGCTTTTTAAGTAAGATAATATCGAAAAAGGGACGATTAATTACTTAAAGGTTGGGGCCAGCTTTTTAGACTATTAGATTATAACGAATTTATAACAGTTAGCAAAAAATATTAAACGTTCTCGACCTTTTATGGAATTTTAGCGAACCTTTTTAATTAAGACGATCTTGATTAGGAAAAGACCAAGAATACTAATAATCAGCTACGTAGTAGGACCTTTGGTAAAAGACCGAAACGAGGTAATCGTAAAGGTTTCCGAGCAAGCCGAAATAATAGCAGCAATAAACGGAAACGTTAAAAGTTAAACGTATAAGGAACTCGGTACAAAGTATGCCTAAACTCTGGGCATACGTTACCTTAATACTATTACGCGTTTCCTAATAACGTTCCACACATATGAGCGCCTCACACATATAAGCGCCTCGCTTTTTGGCACCTCGCAACAACAAACTCAAATTACTTAACCACAACACATCAAATTAATCCCAATTAATCGAATACTTCTTTGCTAACTGTATCTACAGCTTCTTTCCAAACGTGCACATTATATTAACGCTTGTTGCGGAGGCCATGTTGCCATTTCTTCCTACCAACCCGCCTGCGACCGACCAGCCCCCAACGCGTCCAAGCTAATATTACTCCTATTTCGTACGACCCAAAGCCGACCGACTAGATAACTATTTTCGACCGAATCCTTAATCCAAATACGCGAGCATTTCTTGTCCGGCTTCAATACGTTGAAGATATACGTCGGAGAACGTGTTATAGGATGCGTTGGAAGCGCGTTGGGCATGTTGGGGGGTCCGTGCGGGGCGTCTCGCGGGGCGTCTCGCGGGGCATCTCGCGGAGCGTATAGCAGGGCGTGTCGGACTTGAATTGGCAATAACTCGAGACCTACGTAATTACACGATTAAAACAAACGTTTCCCAGAAAGAGAAATACTTGCTATATAGGATAAACAAGGTCTTTTAGTCAGCAGAAAGGTTCTGGCAAGGAACTGCTGCTAATGGCTGCTGAAGTTGGTCGGTTGTGGGCGGGTTAGCAGGAAGGAATAGCAATATGGCGTCCGCAACAAGCTTTGATATAATGCGTGCACTTGTCCAGAAGCTGTAGATATGGTCGACGCAAGATAATACGATTGATTGGAATCAATTTGTTGTATTGTGGTTGAGTTATTTGGATTGATTGTTGCGAGGTGCCAAAGAAGTGAGGCGCTTATATGTGTGAGGCGCTTACATGTGTGGGACGTTAAAGCTTTAACAAAGTTTAACTTAATAGAAGAATTTTAGTATTAGTTTAGGACCGGATTGCTTCCGATTACTCTTTAAAAGAAAAGATTGATCGTTTGTCGAAGATTATAGATAAATTAATTCTTAAAGGAAGTATAACGAGTAATGGCGTATTTTTGATTTTTGATTAACGTAATACAATAAGCGTTACGTTTTACTCTTTAAAAAATTCGGCCATTTTGGATTCAGGGTTTATTAAATATATCTTTAACCTAATTAGCAGGTTTTTATATTATAGGACGATTATTTAAGGCGACGGTATATACGTAGGGAATAGATTCGTTCCGATTAAAGGATATAAAGAAGTAAATATATTGCTTTCAAGCTTTAAAGACCTTAAACCGTTGCGTTTATATAACGTAACCCATTACAAGGATTTCGCATATAATCTGGTATTTTTCCAGCAGCTCTGAAAGAAGGTGTATTAGTAGAATAACTGGGAAATTAATAACTTTATTAGAAATAAGTATGATTAAGTAACTGCTACGTTGATAAATAAGTTTGATTAATTCGTTATCGAAAATATTAACGTAATAGCTACTTATGTAGCCTTCGTAATTTACAAACGAAACGTTAATTTATATATAACGAAACTTTTACAAATCGGTAACGGTACGATATAACACCTAAAATTAAAATATCCAAGGCCTGAGGTAATCGCCCAGTTATAGTTTTATATAAGGGGAATCTGCCTAAAAGATTTTATAATAATCGAATGCTAAATATATAGTAAAGCGAAAGCTAAAAGGTAAATACGCCGCAAGCTGAAGAAAAAAGCTTTCCAATTAAGATAACGAATCGCTATCAATTTTAGAGATTTCGAAAAAAACTTTAAAGAATATAAATATATTATATTCGCTACCGATAGGTATTTAGGTTTTATCTGAGATATTTATCTTAAAAACCGAAAGTAAGATGTATTAATTATAGCATTCCGATATTTTCTAAGGGTTTTGAAAAGCTAGGATAAGGTTTTTTTCGAAGTATTCGAATACGATAACGAAATTTTGAAAAATTACCAATTTCGAAATATGCTTTAGCTGCCTTTTTTCAGTATTAAACTTGAACCTTTAAAACTGTATACCTAGGCCTAGAACAAGGATGCAAAATGTTTAAGGGATATAATTAAAAAGAAAACGATTACGATACGAAATGGCGTTAAGTTACCTTTGTTTCTGATTGTATACATTTTTAAAGCGGCAATATATCTGTATAACCGTACCCCTAAATACGTATTCTTTTAGCAAAGCCTATACGAAGTTTATTATACTATCTAGCGTATAAAAACGGCGTTACAGTACTTAATCGGAAGCCTTGCAGGCCTATCTGCAAGTATATAGCTGTAGGCCTATATTATAACAGCTGCTGCTATAAAGAAAAAATAAAGATTCCAAAAAGCTGAACCTTAAAGCATGGATTGCGTTTTTCGTCGGTTACCGATTTAAGAATATTTACGAAATTTGGAACCCATTAATTAATAAGGTTATCGCTATTCCAAACTTATTATTTAATGAAAAAACTACCTTTTTAGGTAATATCAAAAACTTAAAAAATTATCTTTTGTACGTTATAAAAGAAAAGTTACAAAAGTCACTGCGATAAGTAAAATTATTTAATTAGGGCCCAGGTTACCCAAATATATAAATATTAAAAAAAAAAAAAAATTAAAAGGAATAATTTAGCTAGCGGTTAAATAAAAAAGGTAGTTCCAAAATAGTACAAGCGTATAAAACGTACGAAATAAAAAAAAATAAACCTGTTTGTATAGGATTAATTACCTTTATACGACCGCTATATTGTAACGAACCTGTCATACATCCACCTGGAGGTATAAGCAGTATCCGAAATAGGGTCTTGATTTGCAGGTAACAATAGTGCGAGGAATAATTCAGTAATTTGTTCGTTAAAGAGGTTTGCGGACTTTTCCCTTAATCGAAAAACGGTACCTTTAATTAAAGGCTTAAATTAATAGCTAAAAAGCGAAACTAATCTGGTACTATTTACATAAGGATTCCGTTTATTATATATTTTTCTGATATTAAATAAATATGCCTATAATCTTTTGGCTTTATTAAATTACCTAAATCCTTTAATTTGGTTGATTTGTTAAATCAGACAGATTACGTAGTTACGTAATCTGGCAAGGATCTATTTACTGTAAAAGTTTCCTCCAATACGAATTCTTAAGTGGACCGTAACATCATTCTCCTCCTTTTAGGATCTTTGTCCCAAAGATAAAAATATAAATGTTTCCCCATTTTCAATTAAAACCGTTCTTCTTGCCAGCTTACCATAGCGGGTCGCGTAAAAAAACAAACGCGTAAGGTACGTACGAACCAACGTTAATTCCGTAACAGCCGTTCGGACTTTATCCGTACCTACGGTTTTAAGGTTTTACCCTGTTCCAGTTATCTATTATTCGAAAAGGAACAGTGTTACATGATAAAAAGTTCGTTAAACTGTTACTACTGCATTCGTCGTTAACGTTATTGTAACGGAAACGCTGTTACTATATTTTCCTTGGAAAACATTAGGTCGGAGCGTAATCGTTTCCAGGAAAAGCGTCGTACTGCCGAGGATAAATTCGTAAAGTTATAGCGGAAGTTTCAAGAAGAAATATCAAAAAGGATAAACAAGTTGCAGCGGTTACGCCGTCAAGAAGACATTTTAAAGAAAAAGGCGCTTGAAATATTAAAGGAAGGTTACAAACTGGACTAGCTGGAAGAAAAAGAAAGGATGGAAGAAAAGCAGTATCGCATAAAGGAAAAGCAAGCGCGGCTTGCTTCTGAAATTAACGCCAATATGGAAGCGTCCGTTTTTTTCGATTAGGACGTTAAAGGTTTAGATTTGGGGGTAGGGTTACTGTCGCCTGCGACCTTGGCTGCGTTAAAAACGGTCGGTTAGGATTTTGGCGGTAAAACGTTTTAATTATGTTTTTTGTATTCGTTAGGTGCTTAAAGGGTTCCCAGGTGTTATCTTTAGGTAGGTAGTTTTTCTACTTAACTAAATACTGGATGTTATTGTTAACCATTCTTGAATCTAGTATTCTTTCGATTTCGTATTTATCGGTATTTTTCTTAATTTCCAAATTTGTTTTTAACAAGGCGTTATTGGGTGCTGGTTTTAGCAAGGAAATATGGAAAACAGGATGTATTTTTATTGTCTTGGGTAATAACAATCGATAATTGGTTTTAAAGATGATTTCGTTAACCTTAAACGGACCGAATTTCTTGAAATCGAGTTTATTACTGGATTTTTTGGTTTTGATTTGTAAAATGTTTAAGGTTGCGTTTTGTTTTTGACGTAGTAGGTAAACCTTATTTCTTTTTGATAAAATTGGTCCTTTAATTTTTTTTTTGTTGTAATATTAAGTTATCCGTTATTGGAAAAACTGCAGCTTAGTTTTAAGGCGAGCTTGGATAATTTTGATTTTGGTTATTATCGTTTTTGCTTTAGGTGCTATTAAGGTAATTTTCGGAACTTTATCGAATGGTTGCTTTGGTCGTTAAGTTTCTGCGTTTTGTCTATATACGGCTGTATGGGGTGAAATGCTTATGTTTTCGTTAACGGATGTATTGTAAGTTATTTGTGCTAATGGAAATAGTTTTACTTAATTATCTTACTGATAGTTAATATAACTTTTTAGGTATTGCTTCAGGGTTTAATTTAATCGTTTTGTTTGTTTATCGGTTTAAGGATGATACGCTGTAGAAAATTTAAGTTTGGTGCTAATTTGTTTGAAGAAATTAGTGCTAAACTTGGAAGTAAACAGTTTGTTTTTGTTTGAAATAATTCTTTTTGGGATTTTATGTTTGTTAAAATAGTATTTTACGAATGCGTAGGTTAACTGTTTTGCTGTTATATTTCCTTTAAAGGGTAAGAAGTATCCATACTTGGTGAGTCTGTCGACGATTACCCATATTCCGTCGTACTGGATTCCGGTAACGGGGTTTTTGGATAAGGGTAAGCCGGTAATAAAGTTTTAAGCTATGGTATTTTATGCTTTATCTGGAATTTCTGTAGGTTGCAGCAATCCGTATAGTTTGTAGCGAGTTACTTTGGCCTTGTTATAAACGTTGCAGTTTTTAATTATTTGTTCGATGGTTTTTCTGAGTTCCGGGAAATCGTACTTTTCCTAAAGTCGTTTAGTTGTTTTAAAGATTTTTTGATATTTATATAACGGATCTTTGTAAAATTTTTTAATAAATTATTTTTATTGTTTTTGTAAGATGTAAACTTTTCTATGGTATAATAGTTAATTTTTAGACTGTTCTTTTAATTGTTTAATTTCTTTTTGTTTATCCGAATTATAAAAGCTTTTAAACTGGGCCAGAAATTCGGGGGTAGGTTTTTTTAGTATTTTATATAATTGTAAGGTACTTTCTTTTATAAGTTATAGCATTTGTATTTGTCGTTTGGAAACCTTAATATCGTAATTTCCTTTTCGGTTTAGAATATCCGCCTGGATGTTTTCTTTGCTTTTGATGTAATAGATTTTGAAATTAAATTTAAATAGGAAAATTATTTAATTTTCGTATCGTTTATTAAGGTTTTAAGTCGTTATAAAGTAAGTAAGATTTTTGTGATTAGAATAGATGTTAAAAGGTTTTTTGGTTTTATTAAGGTAAGGTTTCCATTTTTTAAGTGTTATAATGATTGCTAATAATTCTTTGTCGTAGATAGGGTATCGTAATTTTGTATCTTTTAGGGCTTTGGAGTAATAGGTAACTGGGTATCATTTTCCGTCATCCTTTTATTGTTTTAGGACTGCTTTTAAGGTTTTATCTGATGTATCCATCTTTAATCGTTTTTTTTTGTTGTGGTTGGGCAATTTTATAACGGGAGCGTTGGTAATTTGGTTTTTAAACGTTTACATTGTTTTTTTGGCTTCCCTTAGGAATTCGAACTTTTTTCCAGTATACTTTTTAATGGTAAAATCCGTTAAGGGTTTGGCGATTTTTCCGAAATTTTTGATTAGGCTGCGTATATAACCCGTAAATCCTAAAAATTAACGGACATCGGTAACGGTTGCTTTATCGGAAATCGGTTAACTTTTAACTGTTTTTATTTTAAAGTTTTAGATTTAAATTTATCCTGAAGTAATGGTAAAGTTTAGAAAGTTTAGCTTTTAGGTATGCTATACGCTTTTTTCGGTATTAACCAGCAGGTTAGTTTTCTTAAATATTTCCAGTATTTGGGCGATATGTTTCCTGTATTCCTTTAAGGTTTCGGAATAAATAAGAATATCGTCCAAGTAAATAAATATAAACTTGTCGAAGAATTTTCGTAAAATAATTATTAATATATATTGGAAACTAGCGGGGGTATTAATAAGTTCTTAAGGTATTACCTTGTATTTGTAAAATCCATAGATTATTTTAAAAGCGGTTTTTTATTTTTCGCTTTTGGTTATTCGGATTAAGTAATAGCCGTCCGGTAGGTTTAACGCCGTAAACTACTTAGTTTTGCTGATGTTTTTCTTTATGGTATCCATAAAGGTAAAAGGGTATCCATTTTTGACGGTAATGTCGTTTAACTGTCGGTAGTCGTGGATTTTTCGGTATATAAGGTTTTTATCTTTGTTAATACGGATTTTTCCATTTTTTATTTTTGGTATTATTATAACGGGGTATCCTGCGGGAAACTTAAATTTTTGAATATATTTACGTTTAAGGTTTCGTTATAAGCTTTTCTATAAGGCCTTAGCTTTTTTTGGGTTTATATGGTAAATTTGGTGGAGTTTCGGATAATGTTTTTTTTTAATGGAAATTTTATGATTTTATTAATTATAATTAGGTAATTTTTTCCGTGTTTATTCTTTAAACAGTTTTTTAAATTTTCGGTATTTAAAGGGGACTTTAACAGTTAGGTCCATTACTTTAGCTTTTCGAATTAAGTAATAGATTTTTCGGAACTTTTTTTCTGGAGAGACCGTAAGATGGTTCCAAGAAAATTTCTGGGTTTTCTAATTGATGTAAGGGTTGTTAAAACGGAACTACGGCATTTTAAAGATAACGTCGTATCCTGAAATGTCGGCTACGTCCAGTTTAACTTTTTCTAAATATCCTTAAATTTGCATTAAAAGTTTTTCTGTTTCTTTAAAAATTCGTCCATTTTTATATTTGGATAAATTTCCGTTAATTGTAAGTAGTTTGTATAACTTTAGTTTGTACTTTTAAAGAATTTAATATTTTTTAGTAACTAATAGTAAAATAAAGTTTCCTTTTATTTTTAAGTCGATTATAACTTTAAATATTTTGTTTTTATATTAAAAAGGAATTTTAATTTAATTGCGCTATTCAGTTTTTGCTTCGTATAAGGTTTTGTAGGTTAAGGTTTTTCGATACCTTAATTTCGAAAGCTTCCGTAATTTTTTAACTTGTTGGTTTTGTTAGTTAAAAGGCGTTTCTATTTTCGGGCTTTTTTAACTGTATGCTTCGTATATTTGTTATTTATGCAAGTAAACCATTTTCTGTTGCCAATCCGGCAAATTGATTTTAAAATTCTTACTTCCGATATTTAAAGGGGTTTTAGTTTTAGAAGTAAGATTTTTAAAAAGTCGGTTTTTATATCCAAGATTTCGTGCATTACGTATAATGTAAAGGCGTAACATAGGTATCCTTGGGTAATAACCTTTTGGCTTTAGGCTAATTTAAGGTAAAGGTAGCAAAATCGAAGGTATTCCGATTATCTGGAAGTTTTAATGCATTTATACTTATCGTCGGATTTAATAAGCGTCTTTTTATCCTATCCGGGCCAATAGTTATTATCTTTTTTAGCGCGGAAATAGATTAGACAGTTGTCGTCGTAATATGCAGAAAAATAGAGCATATCGTAATCGTGAACTGGGTTTAAACTTACAGTATCTGGGCGAATCGACTTTTTAATTTCGGGGGCTTTATTGGGCTTTAAAAATATTAGGTCGTATATTACTGTATTAAAGCGCAACTGGCTATGTTCGTCGTACATTCTGTACCGCCGCTTATCCAAATAACAAATATATCTTAACCTTATAACTATTTTAAAGGTTTTTTGTCCGGGATAATATCTGCAGGCTTTAATCGTTTAATTTTAACAAATTTAATAACGTTCGTACTTTGGGTCGCCGTTCTGTTCGTAGTATATAGTTACAATAGTGAACTTTCACTGGAAGGAAATGGAACTAATTTCCCTTTTTTCCTTATTTTCGCTGTTTAGTTTTTATTTAGTTATTCTAACTTTTTTTTGGAATTAAGGAATCCCTTTTTTCCTGGAATCCCTTTTTATTAAGGAGCGATATTCGTTTTTGTAATAACCTTTTTTGCCATAATTAAAACATTTAACATTTAACCTATCTTTCTTAAACTCCTTTAAAGCAGTACTTGCTTTCTTTTGGGATTTGCCCTTAGTTTTATCCTTTTAGGACTTATTACTTAAGCTTTAATTATCTTTCCTTTTGTCGGATTTCTTTTTCTCCAAGTACTTTTTAAAGGTACGTCGATCGGCGATAATGGTTTTGTTAATATAATCCTAAAAGGGGCCAGTTTTAGGTACTTTGTATATCTTATCCTTAACTTGTAATTTTAAGCCGTTATAAAAGGGATAAAATAAAGCGCTTTTTGGAAAATTAAAAATTAACGCAAAGTAATTAAATTTAATCGCATATTTAGCCGCTAACTTAATTTGCTGGAAAAGATGTAACTGTTCGACCGCATATTATTCTCTGTCGGAATTTCCAAACAAAGCTTGCATTTTTTCTTCAAAATATTTATAGTTACCGAAAACATAATTAGTTAGGTCGAAAAATTAATCAGGGTAATTCATAAGGTAATCGTTTATAATAAATTCAAACCATAAAAGAATTTTTCCAGCAAATAACTAAAAAATGGCCATCACCTTCTGGTAATTTTCCGTTAGAGAATTCTCGTAGAACTTAAGGTAAAGTCTGGCCTGAACCAGGAATCCTTTTATATCTGTAGTTCCATTATAAGGTTTTGGAAAAGTTAGCTTGTAACCTTTAACTTCCGGCATTCCATAATAACTAAAAAGGGAAATAATACCTTCGCGTATCTTGTTTGCACTAAACAGGGGCAAAGTCGAAAACCTTTGTTATCGGACGAACCTGGCATTTTCGTCTTTTAAAGTCTTAACTTCTTTTGCAAGGACGTTTAGTCTTTCGTTAATAATAGGTTTTCTTTCCTTACCTTTTTGTTTTTTGGTAAGCTGTTCTTCTTTTTTCTTTTTTGGTTTAAATCCATGTATTTTTATGGTATCTTTTGCCGGGGTAGATTATTATAAAGGCTAAAAAAAAAAAGATCCTTTTTTAAATCGGGTAGTAAAAAGTGCCATGTTATCGATTAAGGAAAAGATTTTTTTAATAGGTAATAAATCGTTTAATCTGGTTATTAATCCCTTATTAATTAGTAACGGTAATCGAATATGCTATCTGTCTTCTAAACGTCGTCCTGTAATATCGTTTTTACTACGTTCAAAAAAACTTATGCCCAACTAAACCTTAAATCATTCGTCGGTTATTAATCAAGAAACTATCAAAATATAACGAACCTGTTATATATCTACCTGGAGGTATAAGTAGTATCCGAAATAAGGTTTTGATTTGCAAGTAACAATAGTACGAAGAATAATTTAGTAATCTGTTCGTTAAAAAGGTTTGCGGACTTTTCTCTTAATCGAAAAACGGTACCTTTAATTAAAAGCTTAAATTAATAACTAAAAAGCGAAATTAATCTGATGCTATTTACATAAGGATTCCGTCCATTATATATTCCTTTGATATTAAATAAATATACCTATAATCTTTTAACTTTACCAAATTACCTAAATCCTTTAATTTGGTTAATCTGTTAAATCAGACAGATTACGTAGTTACGTAATCTGGCAAGGATCCACTTATTATAAAAATTTCCTTTAATACGAACTTTTAAGTGAACCGTAACATATATTCGAACTATTTGCGTCCTTTGGCTTATTACTTTTACTATTATTTGCTTTAATAACTATTACGATCAATACGCCAGCGGAAGTAATAAAAGTAACCTTAAACTTTTTGTCGTTTTATTTAATCTAAAATAACGGTAAAAAACGAAGGTATCTTACGGGGTGTAAACGTAAGTTTCCCGTATGTTCCGCGTCGAAAAGATAATTATCAGTACGATTATAAAGTATAAAAAGCCGCGTTTAACGCAGAACGATTAGCTTAATTTATTAGTACTATCGATAATCGGCCAGTAAGCTGCGGAAACTTAAGGAAAATAATTACTCGGAATACGCGTTACCTTAATCGGAAAGGTTTCGACGCGAAGATATATAAAATCCTTAGGTCGCGAAACCGGGTATACAGACGCGATTTACCATTACTGCCATAAGGCCATAAAAAGCTAAATATATACCCGTTAAAGAAATTATTTCGTAAAACAGAAAAGGCTTACTTATAAAGTTATAAGAAAATGTAATCCTAAAAACTCGTTAATTAATCTTTTACTAAAAAACACCAAATCCTAAAATATATATAAGTATACGTTTATAAGTTCGATAAGCATAGTTAATTGCAAAAATGCAAAATACGTTTCGTTATACGAAACGATTAACAGCTTAAAAACGCTTGTAACAATACATACGTATTTATTTTAACTAAAAAGTCGTTTAAAACGTTAATCGTTATTACGGCTAAATTCGACCTAAAGCTTAAGCAGTTGTCAGGAGCTAAAAAGATGCAAAGGACTGTGCGCGTCACTGAGACGGCGCCAAGTGCTCAGGGGCTAAGGAGATGCAAAGGACTGTGCGCATTATTAAGACGACGCCAAGTGCTCAAAATATTATTATTACGCAATCGCTACGATGCTTTCCGGAATAGCCGTTATATAGGTAATTGCTTATTTCCTTCTTAAGGAAGAAAGGCAAGTTTCAAACTAGTTCTTAACATATCCGTATTATTCCTTTTACTTTAATCTTAAAACATTTAACAGATTAAAATTTTCTTACTTCGATCAAACCGTAAGAAATAAGCGAAATAATTACGACCCCGTATAACGATAAGCCGGTTATCCCGGGTATTAAGCCTACTTAAATTTTAAAACCTGAACTTACCTTATTAGGGTCTCGACGGCGGCTTAAAAAGTACAAAAAAAAAGCCCAAATATTAAATAACGAAAACGAATATTTGGAAAAAAAGTAACGATACCTGCAAAAAATTCTTACGAAAAAATAACGACGCCTATAATTAAATCGTAAGGTCCAACAGTTAAATGCTATATTACGCGCCTTCGATAACAACATAATAAGCCCTTTACATATATTTTCCGGATTAAGTCCTACAGTGCTCGGTAATACCCCTGCTATAAAGGCCTTAAAAGTTACGGTACCCGCAAACTATATAGCCTTAACAGGTTCGGACGCCGAAGAATTTACGTTGATTATTTACGAACAAGCTGAAACCTAGCAAAAAATAGGAAAAAGGGATAAATTGCTTAAAACCTTACCTAATTTAAAGTATTAAGGAAAGATTTATTTGGATTTTACGAACTTTACGACCCAGCTAAATGTTATTTTCGAAAACTGAAAACTTTCGTTACGACCTTACGGAATAAATTACGCGTTAACGTATATAATATTTAATTCGTTTACAAACATTTATTAAAAATTATAGGAAAGTAATAAAGCCGCGAAAGTTAAAGTACGAAGTTACTGCTATATTCGTATTATAAATTAATTTAGCTTAAAAATAATTTTCGAAAGTACTTTCGGAAATATATTACGACGATTCGCCCTTATTAATATAAAACTTGATACGATATTTTAAAAACTTAACGAAAAAGTTAACGCATTTTATTAACGATATAAACAAACCTTCGTTATACTTTTATAAATAAGCGGTATTATTCCTTTAATAAGCCGTTTTATTATACGGTTACGCTTTTATATAACCAGCTTCGTATTTATAACTACCTTACGCAAGTTTTTAAATACAGCTTATAAAAAGGCCTTAAATATAAAATTATTGCTCCGAACTTTCGCTTTAAAAGCTTTTACCTTACTACGAACAAATCGATATTCTTTTAATACCTAGCAACTAACCTAAGGTTTATAACTACTGCAGAACTTAGGTTATGCAGTAAATACGATTATACCCCGTAAAAAACCTTTAAAGTTATCGTAAAAAGCTTGCTTTAAGTACAGAAAATTTGGCTACCGCAAATTCGAATACCCTAAAAGAAATTAAAAAATAACAGACATATTTCGGAAATATATATACGGCCACTGCTTTAAAAAGGGCCATTTATTTAGTTTTTGCCCCGAAACGATATGCTTTAATTATAACGTAAAAGGCCATTTCCGGATAAACTATCCGAAAAAACTTTCGACAAGTATTAATTCGAGCCTTATACGAAACCTTCGCTAATAAAAAAAAAGTTTTTCGCTACATATATACTGCCCTTTAAAAATGCGTAAGGGGAATTAATAAATAAAGTTTTGCAACTAAGTAGATTTAGGGATAAATTATAATACGATATACCGCGAAATGTTCGAAAAAAAGGATAATTATTTCGATCAAAACCCGGACCGAAGTTAAAAACTTACTTAAGCGACCTTATTATAATATACGGATATATAACGCTATGGATTCGGATTGCAAATTTATTTAATATTACGAAACTGAAAAAATATCGTTTCGTTATCGAAAAAATAAAAAAACCGGATATTATGTTAAGCTTTCCATAATTTCGAAAGATAAACCCCGTTATTAATTAATTATAACTTAAATAAAAATATCGATTCGAATGCGAAAATATCAAGCTTGCCAATTTAGCGAAAAAGTTACGAAATATTATTTTCGTTATAACCGTAACGGCCATTATACTTATACTGTTAAACGAAAACGATAAAAGGCTTATGCCAAAAAGATACGAAAAGTACAAAAAAAAGTATTATAGCAATTACGCCGATATATTCTTTAAGGAAAAAGCTGTTAAGTTACCGGAATATTTATTATACGAATATACGATAAATTTATTCGAAGGAAAAAAACCTTTTTAAAGCTTATTTTATCTACTTTTAAAAAAAGAACTTAAAGCTTTTAAAAAGTTTTTAAAGGTAACGGAAAAGAAAAAATAAATTAAGCGCAGTAATAACTTAGCCGAAGCCCTTATGTTATTTGCCCTTAAGAAAAAAGGTACATTACGCTTTTATATCAATTATAAAAGGCTTAATCGGATAACTTACAAAAATCGTATACCGTTATCTTTAATATAAAAAATCCTAGATCGTTTAGTAGGTATTTGCATATATACGAAGCTGGACCTAAAAAATGCGTACCGTCGAATACGTATTGAAGTGGTATGGGGTGCAGGAATGGGTGCAGCTATTGCTGCAGCAGCCACTGCAGCAGCTATTGCTAGCTACTGCAGCTGCTATTGCCAGCCACTGCAGGTACTATTGCAGCCACAGTTTCTACCTACTTCCACATGCTTCACCGCTGGGCATCTCGGCAATCTACTCGGCTATGGCAGTAGGTCAGCGATGGTCTATATATTGCTGCTGACCTAACAACTCTTGTATGCAGTTTCTTATAGCATCAATGGCTCCGTAGATAGTCAAGAAGTCCCATCAATCCTCCCAAGCACTGATTAAGATGTTTTGCGTACAGCAACTTCGATGAGCCCTGTCCCAATACAGTATTAAAAAGGGTAATAAATGGAAAACTGCTTTTAAGACGAAATATAGTTACTTCGAATACTTAATAATGCCGTTTGGGCTTTTTAACGCCTTAGTTATATTCCAGATATATATTAACCGAGCTTTAACGGGTTTAATGGACCATATTTATATCGTCTACCTCGACGATATATTAATATACAGCAAAAACCCAGCAAAATACGAGCAATATGTTCGTAAAATATTCGAAAGGTTAAAAGAATAAAAGTTTTACGCGAATATAAATAAGTATGAACTTTACGTATTTTCAGTTTTTTTTCTTGGATTTCAAATTTTGCCGAATGGCATTAAAATGGAAAAAGGTTGCGTCGAGGTTATTAAGGCCTGGTAGTTACCGAAAAGCGTCCATAATATTTAAATTTTTTTAGGTTTTACAGGATTTTATCGAAAATTTATTCAAAATTATGTAAAAATATCTGCACCGTTAACGGATCGACTTTGTAAAAAAGCTAAAGGTTCCATATAATTATCTTTCTGAAAAAAGATAGCGTTTAAAATATTCCAGGCAGCTTTTATAATAAAAAGGATATTTTAGCATTTTAATCCATTATTATTTATTCGTATCGAAATAAATACGTCCGGAAAGGTTATTGGGGTAATTATATTTTAGCTTTATGGCGACCGTTAATGCCTAATGGCATTTAGGTCCCGGAACATAACGCCGGAAAAGATTCGTTACGTTATAAAAGATGGCGAGTTACTGGTTATCGTAAATGCTTTTAAAAAGTAGCGTTATTTTATTAATTATTCGTAATTTTTTCTTAAAATTATTACGGATTATTTTAATTTTAAATATTTAAAATCGAAATAATAACTTAATATAAAGTAATTAAAATAATTAAATAACTTTATAACGGTAAATTTCGTTATTATATTCCGGCCGGAAAAAAGTAACTTAACCGATAGTTTATTAAAAAGGCTTAACCTGTTACAAAATAACAAGGATAAAAAAATCTAAAAAAAAAAGATAATATCGAAATAATAAAAAAAAACGTTAAAGATAAAAATGCTTTAATCGAATTTCGGAGCAGCGAATATTTGTCGCTTTATTAATAAAGTTGCGGATATTGCGTTAAAAACAGATATATGCAGGTCCGAAAATAAGGCGGTTAGGGACGTATCCGAAAAGGTAGGGTATGTACTAGCTGGAATTATAGGTTGCGAACTGTTCGTCCTACGATAGTAAAACGTTAATAACGCTATTGAAACGGTATTACTGCCGGAAAAAAACCTAATAGCTACTTTGATTTTTAAGTTATAATAAAAGGATAAATTTATTTTTAACAAAACCTAAAAAACGAAACGTTTTAAGGAACGCGAAGTAAGTAAGCAGTTATGGCGTATCGAAGATAATAATAACCTATTAAAATATAAAAGCGCAATTTATATGTTATATAATGGGGATTTACGTAAAAAGTTCGTTAACAAATATTATAATTTCCTTATAATAGGTTATTTCGGTATTACAAAAACATATAAACGGTTAATTCGGAACTATTTCTGGAAAACGTAAAAGCGAAATATTAAGGATTATTTAAAAAGTTACTTTAAATATTAAAAATTTAAAGTAACGCTATATCGACCTTGCGGAAAATTCGTTTCGTTACCGATTCTAGATCGCTTATTTAAAGAAATTAATATAAAATTTATTATAAGCTTGCTATTATTTACAAAACTATATTGCAAAAAAAGTTATAACGTTATTTTCGTTATAATAAATAAAATAACGAAATATACCTATTATATCGCGACGACGACGAAACTTATTGCTAATAGCTTAACCGAAATATTTTTCCATTATATTTTTAATTAATATAATATATTTAACGGTATAATTTCTAATTACGGCTTTTTATTTACGAATAATTTTTAAAAAACTTTTTACGAACTATTTACAATTAAGCGAAAGCTAAATATAACCTTTTACCTACAAATAAATAAACAAACGGAACGTTAAAATTAATTTTTAAAACATTATTTACGAATATTCTGCAACTTAAAGCAGGTAAATTAAACGTTATACCTATTAGCGGCATAATTTATATATAACAATAACTACCATTTAACGACCAAAATAATACCAGCCGAAGCATTTTTTGGATATATTTTATAAGCTCCAGGAAATATCGCGTTTATACCGTAGTAATTCAAAAACTTTAAGTTCGCTAAAACAGCTTAAAAAAGGGTTATAACGATACAAAAAAAAAAAAAAAAAACGCTGCAAAAATACCTTTATAAAGTTTAAGATACGTATAAGAAGTATTATAACAAAGGTCGTTTTATGAAAAAATTTCGAAAAAAGTAATAAGTAAAAATTTCCATTAAATATATTAACCAACAAAGGCCCAATAAAAAACTTTCCGATAAATATATTAAACTTTTTTAAATTACAAAAGTTATAAACTTAAAATTAATTTGCGAAATACGGCTTTTACCTTTTTATAATAAAATTTATATCGTTTTCTTTATATTATTGTTAAAGCCGTAATACAGCAAAAGTAATTCCGAAAAAAAGCGGAAAAACGATATCGATATAAAAGCGGAAAAGCGTTAAAAAGTGGAAAAAGTTTTAGCGTACCGAAAAAATTGCAATAATAAATAATACTTTATAAAGTAAAAAAATTTCCTTTCCGAAAAAAACATTTAGAGACCTCGCGATTACTTACTAAAAAAAACTTGCTATTTTATATAAAACGTTATTAAAACCAAAAAAATTAAAAAAAACGAAAAATTCTTAAAGGAAATACGTTATAGTAGAAAAGCTGCAATATAAAAAAACGTTAATTATTACTTATTATTTATTAAAAGCGTTACCGCTAAACCTCTAAGTATATTTACCTTATAGCGAGGCATCTACGGTCTATAAAATATTTCGAAATAAAATTTAAATCCAGCGCGTAACGATATCGAAACGGAAATTATTTAATTATCGCAAAAACGTTTAAACGTCGTTTTTATTATTTTCGTCCATTTTTTTATTATCTTTCTCGACGTTAATATATTGCTTAACAACAGCAAAAATTTGTTCCATTTTTCCTTTTACAGAAAGTTAGTAACAATTAACAGGGGAAAATTGCTAAATACTTACGTCGAAAGCGGTACGGGTATTTTTTATTTATTTAATATCCTTCTGAAAAAGTTAAAGAAAAGCGGGCCGTAAAGTTAAAATAATTATATTACTGCCAATTAAAAGCTTCGGGTAATAAACCTGGAAAATACTTACGTTAATAATAAAAAAATCGATACCGAACTAACAGTAAGTTAATTACAGGATACGTTACGATAAAATAACGAAAAAGATTTATATTTTTTTTATACGCCAGATAAACCTTATCGAATTTACCTTTAATATTAATCCAAGCTTTTTCGGCCTATATATTATATTAACAAAAAACTCGTTAAAAGGGAAGAAGGAACTTATTTCGTTTCGTTAAAAAATATAATTCTTTTTAAATACTTTAGTTTTATTTTCGCCTATAACTTCGATTTCGGTAAACTCTTAAAATGCCTTTATAAGGTCGAATACGAACTGGCGGAAAAACGTAAAAAGTTACCGTTACGAATTAATAGCGGCATTTTTAAATAATAACAAAAGCATAAAAATTATTTTTACTATTACTTTACTACTAATACGAAAAATAACGCATTTAATAATGCTTTTAAACGCCTTGTCGACCTTACAACGATAATTCGGCGAACGAGTCATAACTACCGTACAACGCAAGCACGGAATATTACGAAAAGTTTTAAAACGAACTGTTAGCGAAAAAAAAAAGAATTACTAAAAAATGCTTACAAAATGCGTATATGCTTTTTTTTTTTGGTAAAAGGGGCCATCTTAAAGGAATTTCGGAAAAATTCGTAAAAGGTTATATCGAAAACGCAAAAAACCGAAATACGAATACAAATTTACCCCGTTGCTAATTAGCAACGAAAATATACAAAAACCCGCAACAAACTTAAAAAAGCAAGCTCGTTACGGATAAATAACAAGCTACATACCGGCGAACGCGAAAACGAAAAAAAAAAAAAAGCAGCTAAGTTTAAGAAAAAAAAAGGGATTTATATATGTCGAAAACGATATGCCAAAAACGGTAAGGATTTTCTGCCGGCAAAATTTTCGATACCTCAGCTACCTCGCTACAAGCTATCTTAGGTATACTGCCCAACTGCAAAAAAACCATACGGAAGTTACGTCTCATCACTAATTATCACTTCCTTCCATTCGCTACAAAGTCATTACGCTCTCTTAACGAAAATAACTTACTAACTACAGCATACGATAAAAATAATCCTTTTAAGCCTTTAAAAGCAAAGGCTCAAAGGGGAAAAAGCTCTATCAGGGGTTAAGGAAATGCGAAAAACTATACGCATCATTAAAACGGCGCCAAGTGCTCAAGGGCTAAAGAAATACAAAGGACTATACGTATTATTAAAACGACGCCAAATGCTCAAAATATCATCACTACGCAATCGTTACGATGCTTTCCGGAATAGCCGCTATATAAATAGTTGCTCATTCCCCTCTCAGGGAAAAAGGGCAAGTTTCAAACTAGTCCTTAACATACCCGTATTGTTCCTCTTACTCTGATCCCAAAACATTTAACAGCAGTATAATGCGGTAAATACTTTCGTTAACGCCAATCTACCTTATAAAATATATATAAAAACACTCTTAAGATACCCGTATCGTAACAAAATTTTCCTAATTAAGAAGATATTATATAGGTTAAGAAAATTACCTTTATTTTAGCAAAAAGAATTTATTAGGATATTTAAAAATCTGCAGCTTAACCCCGTTCCTTATAAACCTTATTTTTTTATTCGTTAAAATGTAATTATTCTTTTTTTTTTTTTTTTTTTTTTTTTTGTAAACGATATCGTTACGGCATACCGCAAAAAAGATTAAAACCTCGTCGATCAAGTAATTTAGCAGATAAGAAAACGATATACCCTTACAAAAGATAAAAACCTACAGTAATTCCTAAGGATCGAAATAATGAAAAATAAACCAAAAAAAAAAAAAAAAAAATTAAAAATTTTATAAAAAAAATTAAAAAAAAAAAAAAAAAAAAAAAAAAAAAAAAAAAAAAAAAATCGGTTCCATCCTGTACGTAGCAGTCAATACGTAACCCGATAAAACTTTTGCAGTATCCCGATTTGCCCGATTTAACCTAAACCCTAACGATACGCATTACAAAGTTACCGATCGGGTTATATTATACTTGATCGGGACCAAAATATTAACGTTACAGTTCGGGAATAAAAATTCGTTAAATACTTAAAGCGACGTTTCTTTCGCGAACAATACGATCGATCGAAAAAGCTTTCAAGCTTACGTTTTAAAGTTATTTAAAAAGGTAATAAAATAGCGGGTGAACAAACAAAGCATAATAATTACTTTTACAATAAAAACGGAATTATTATCCTTTATATAAGCTGCAAAAAAAGCTTTATTCAACGTTCGACTAATCGGAAAACTGGAAATTCCCTTAAATGCTAGACCGTTAAATATATAATACGACAATCGACAAACTATTCGGCTCATTAACGCCGACGTCGCCCTATTACAGACGAAACTGCAGCATAGTTATAGATATATATAATTACTAATTACGAAAAGCCGCAAAAAAAAAAAAAAAAAAAAAAAACCCATAATCAAAATAGATTATACGCCTACGGGCGACATTTTAGTTAATGGATTAACTAAGGCCCTGTTACGAAAACCTTTTAAGCACTTCAAAAAGCAGTTAAAATTAGTAAATATTACGGAAGTTTTCGATCGGCGGAGGAACAATTTGCGAATGATTTCAGAGGAAAAATTGGCTGATTAGGAGGACTTAATCGCCGGAGGAAAGGTGGAATGGAACGCTGCGGCTTTAGGAAGTGATAAAGTGTAACGGTTAACGCCGTAACTGCGTCGAGGCGTTGAGGGGGTATGTCAGCTAGCAGGGGGTGGGTTAGCACGCCATATACGGAAAGGCTCCCTTTGATCGGAAGATATATGCTCCGTGGCTAGACTACTTCAAAGATCAGTACGCGTTGCTAGAATGCACGCAACTAGCCAATTAATACAACACATCTGATGTCC
>QJNY01000487.1:24079-60871 GCA_004155945.1 Monosporascus sp. mg162 | reverse complement strand
AGACCACTGAATCATTCCTCGCACTATTGTTACCTGCAAATCAAGACCCCATCTCGGATACTGCTCATGCCTCCAGGTGGACGCATGACAGGTTCGTTACATAAGCATTTTTTAAGGAGATACTTTTTCGTAAAGAAGTTGCCTTAGCCTGGGATTAGAAAGAATATGGCAGAATTAAATCAAGTATCGTATTAGATTTATAAGATTCAAACGATCTTTTATAAGGTATGGCAAGCTAAGGGTATAACAGTGCCGGCGAGCCTAAAGGACAAGCTGATCGAAGTATTGCAAGTGCGAATCCAGCGAGGTACTTTCGAATAGTTTTATGCAGCATATAAAAATACCTGGTTCCTAATCGAAAAAAAGGATGGTGGTTTCCGATTAATTAATTTTACGACCAAACTAAATGTTGTTATTTTGCGAGATGCCTTTATGCCAGAAAACTGCGACGAATTTTCCGCGGATTTTGCTATATGCTTTTTAATTACCTTAGTAAACTTCTTTTTAGGTTACGATTAAGTTACCTTAGTTCCAGTTAACAGAGATTTTACCACTTTCGCGATATTGTTAGGACTTTTCAGGTATACTACTATGCCCATAAGATTTACCAACTTTATAGCTTATTTTTGTCGTATTATTAAAAGGATTTTGGACGATCTAATGCCCGATATAGCCCGGCTATTCGTCGATAACGTTAAAGTTAAAGGCCTAAAGATAAGATATAACGATAAGAAAATCTTTCTAGGAATTCGGCGATTCGTTTATAAGCATATCGTCAACATAGACAAAACCTTTCTTAACTGCAAGCTTGCTGGTGCAACGATTAGTATAAAAAAGTTTTATTGGTATTAAGAAATAACCGTTATAGTCAGATTTATTTGCGGAACGAATGGACGGCGATTAAATATAGCTAAGGTGGAAAAAATCTTAAAGATTTAGCCATGTAAAAACGTTTCGAAGGTTAAAACTTTTTTAGGTATTCTTATTTATTACCGCATATTTATTACGTATTTCGCCATTAAAACAAAACCCTTTATATATTTGTTTTAAAGGAATTAACCTTTTATTTAAGGCCCCGATTAGGATCGAGCAATAAAAAGCGTTACGAAAGCGATTATGACTGCCCCGATTTTAATTACCTTAAATTTAACCTTAAAGACGGAAAAATTATTATAAGAATAAATGCGAATAAAGAAAGTTTTAAAAGTACTTTCGGTTAATTAATTAATAAAGTTAAACATTTTGCGCGTTTTAAAAGTAATACCTAGAAAGGTACTAAGCTAAATTACGACGTTAGCAAATTAAAATATCGAACTGTTTTTAAAATTTTAAAAAAATTCTGGAATTATATTTATGAAGGCCGATTAGTACTGGAGATTAACGCTAAGGTACTAATAGCTTAAATCAATAATTCCTTAAACTTTTTGCCTGGTATTATGGTTATTCGTTAAATCGCTTAAATAAAAATGTTCGATTTCGAGATTAAATATATCCCTAGTAAAAAAAACATAATTACGGACGGCCTATCCAGAAAGCTACCTAAAGCTTTTAACGCGTTAAACGATTAATAAAAGGGAAAAATCGATAACTTTATTAATATTTAGCTTAATGTTATTCGGCTTAACCTTATTTTAACTGGTACAGCCTTTATATTTATAAATACAGATCGGCAACAAGGACCTTTTATTAGGAATTGGTTTAAGGAATCGCAAAAATACGCCAGGTTCCTAATAACATTAAATCTTTCTAATCGGCTTAGCAATATTCCAAGAAGGAAAAGAAATACTTTTAAATCCAAGGCGTTGAATTACTTTATTTAAGATAATATCCTTTAACGTAAAGCAAATAAAAGGTATAGCAGCCGGCAAATAATTAATACCGAGCAAAAGCGATTTGCGGTAATTAGGTAATATTATAAGGATTATGGTTATAAAGGGCAAAATTCGACCTATCGTCGTATAGCAGCTTTGTATTATTAACGTAGTATATTTGGCTATATTCGGGAGGTAATGCTTGCATATATTAAATGCCAGAAAGCAGCCGATCGACGTTTCGAAAAAGGCCATAAATTTTTGCAGCCGATTAATATAGTTATTATTTAGGTAATCGATGTTTAATTTATGCTTAATAACGATAGTTGCAAAGTTATAATCGAAGCTAGATACGAATTATCCGATTATCTGGAAGCTAAAACCTTGCGATTAGTTACGTTAATAGTAATTAAAAAGTTCTTAAACGAGTACGTTTTTTATCGATATAGCATTCCGATCAAGATTAAGATTAACGGAGGCTCGGAGAACAAGGGCGAGGTTATTAAAGCTTGTAACGTATTATGGATTAAAAGGAAAGTTGGTGCTGTGTATACAGCTTGGCGACAAGGCCTAGTCGAAAAAGGACATATCCCGATTACTAAAGCCCTAATAAAAGCGACGAATAGAACTGGCAAAAGATGGGTTAAGCTTTTGCCTAAAATGGTCTTCGCTGATAATACTATTGTAAAAAGTTATGGCCTTAGCCTTTATAAATTGCTGTACGGATAAAAAGCGCTTTTATCGATCGAGATAATCTTACCGATATGGAGAATTATAACTTGGGACCTAAATATTCCGAAAAAAGATTTGATTGCGTAAAGGATTAGGCTTTTAAAAGGAAAGCTAAAGACGTGGCTAAGGCTACTAAAGTGATTATTGATTAACGTCGCAAAGCTGTTAGACTGGCAAACGAAAGGGATAAGAATAAGATAAGAGATAAACCTTTGGAAGTGGACAACCTGGTATTGTTATATAATACGTTACGATATATAGATATATTTAGGGACATAAAGTTAAAGTACCGTTAGATTGGCCCGTATTTAATTAGTAAAACTATTGGTTTAGGTATTTACTATTTGAAGGAAATTGATAAAACGAAGTTATAGGGTATTTTCTTTACTAATAAATTAAAGCAATTTGTAAAAGATAAAAAAGGATATTAAAAGCCGATTAACCTATAAGAAAACGATTGGACGAAACTATTCTTTGATTAACTTAATGATACGATGTTAGATATTTCGGATGCTGTAAATATTGAATTACTTGAAAACTGGTAGCCTAAAGCTTTAGAACCAATGAGAACAAATATTAAGGTATAAATACCAAAAGGCCGATTTAAAGGTTATACAGTTGTAGACGATAACGATACGGCAAAAACGACCCGATTAAAAAAACGGAAGAAATTAATACGATTAATTGCGAGAAATTAAAGTATAGTAATTCCCTTAAGTTCCCTTAAATTTCCTTATTATCCTGCCTATTGCTACTTTATACGATAACTATTATGCTTTACTTATGATTAATACGTCCGGCTGTATTTGCTCGGAACCGGGGATTAGTAACATGCTTTTTTACATTATTTCGAAGCTAATTCCTATCGAATATCTTAATAATAAAACAAGTCTTTGCGCAAATATCCTTTTTGATTCGTAATAATCGTAAAAAGCTGGCCTTAAATGCTCTGAACCGTTCGTCCCGGAAGGTACAATTATGTCTTTCGATAAACCCGATACAGTTATTATAGGCCCGTTAAAAAAGCCAGGAATCGACTAATACTTAAAGAATAGGTATTTTCCGTATTAATCAAAATGCTCCGATGTTATATATCGTTTTTCGTAAAGCTCGTAAGGTACTAGGTTAGGTATACCGAATGCCTAAATAAATAAACCAGTAATATATCTAGGATCCTTGGCAAAAGCAGCTATAAAGTAACTTAAAGGATTGGCCCGATAAGTTTCGACATATACTGGATGCGCCACCAAGTTTTCCATTAACTGGAAGTACCTGATTATATTAAACTGGGTATTTGCGGCCGATTAAAAGTTTTTACTTTCGATTTGCCATTATAAGTACCGATTAATAGCTGGACCACCGACCACATTAATGGATATAACCCCGAGTATTTGTATTGATTAACGGATTTTATTAACATGTTACAGAAGAAACCAAGTACTTACCTTGATATGTTTAAGTATAACGTAATGTATAACATTATTCGTATTTTAAAATTTGGCTACGTTTTGAATATCATTAAGATAAATACGGCGAAAACGTAACGCTTTAATGCTAATATATAACCCAGGGGCCCGATTAGTAATACGAAGACGTACCGGATGTGTTATGATTGTCGAAGCCGTTAATGAAGACCTGGCGACAAAATTATTACGGGGTATCGGCATGTTAATAGGAATAGGGATAGCCGATACTAATCGTCGATCACCGATTATCTGTTTAACGATACCAAGGATTGAATTAAGCTTTGGAAATATTTTAATTACCTTTGTTAATGGGAGTACATATCGAGCCGGCCAAGGTTTTAGAAGTAGTAAATTATTTATAACCGATATTTCTGGTGGTAAAATGTCCTAATTAGGACTTATACTGCGGAATCTGTACTGGAAGGTAGGGGTAAGGTTAAAAATGGGTGCTCGTCGATACATTAGGTTCTATGATTTGCGAACGTTATTAGAATTGTATGCAGGTTTTGAACCCCGAATATTACCTAAGAGCTTATCGATATAACGGGTTAATCGCTTAGAAAATATGGACGAGTTTGATACCGCCAAAATCTTACGACGATAATTAGAGATTTGGTTTAGCATATTGATATTTGCTTTAACTTTGGGATCGATAGGCTTTTTGGTACCAGGATTTAAAGGCTTGTTACTTAGTCCGGATTTTTTCTTAATGGATAATTTTTTTATAAAACGGACAAGATTACCTAGGTTTATATTACCGCAAAAACCTTAAGGATTGCGTGGATTTAATAACTGCCGAAAACTTATGATGGTATTAATTAATGTAACGAAAATAATTATATATGTGTTTATGTATATATTAGGTCTAGAAGGAAAAGTTGGAATGGTGATGTAGAAAAGTTGCAAAAAAATTGTAGGTGCGAAAACGAGTGCATATATTTGATTAAAGAAAGCGACGACGACGGCACTTTCCCATATAACTTCGGATAAAATTTGCTGGGATTTCCTCGGCGCATACGTTTTATCTGCAAAAATTCGGTGCATTAGCCCTGGATACATTTAATTAATTAAACGTATAAATTACTGGCAAATTCTACCGAATTCCTGTATTTATATAATAATTATATCTTGACGTTTGCAAAGCACCTATACTTATACCAATATACCTATATACATATATTATATATTATCCTTAATTATTATTATTATCCTTTAGTTATTAATATTATACTTAAATATATTGATTAGTCCATCCTTAGTTATTATGTTATCGTTCAAAAAGCGTATTATGTAAGGTAAGAGCGAAAATTTCAAAAAGTTAAATACCTCGAATTTTGGAAAGCTCGCATAATTAGCTAATATATCTATATGGGAAAACGATGATATGGTATAATTCCTTAAAAAGATACATAATAATAATTCCACCCTTAATCCCGTAAGAGAAGTTGCGCCTTAAATTTGTTTTAATCGGCTTATTTTTATATACCTAATGGATATTAACGGTTAGCGTTTATAGAGAAATATTAATCCGTTACCATATTAGTTAACAGAACATTGGAGTAACGAAGTAGTTAGATATCTATGGCAAATCCTTATGATCGTTCAAGATAGAAGCTATTTATGTTTCGAGAATATTACTGCTTTTATCCAAATAATCGGCCAGGACGCACCTTTACAAATTATCGCCGTTATTCCAAAAGCTGGATAAGTAATCTTATATAGCAAGTTTAGACTAATTTTTAATAAGGCCCGAGAGGCGATTAGTACCGGTGACCCGAAATATATATAGTTTATCGCTTAAACCAGGATCCCGATAAATAAAGGTTTAATAAGATATTGGATTGATATGTTATACGTCCGATTAGAGCGTTTCGTTTTAATATTCGACATTTATATTACCGAAAATCGTACCCAGTTATTGCTTTAGCTGTACCGAAAAGCGTAGGAAAAATTAGGACTTGATAATCCGCCTGCCCGAATAGTAATCGTTAAAAAGCTTACTTAAATTAAATATTATATTTGCGGACTGTAAGTTGCCTATGTTTTTTACATTATTTGCCGCAACCCTGCAAAATGGAGAAATAAAATTATAACCGATGCGACAGGATTCGGCGAATATCGAATGGAGCACAACATTACCGATATAATTAGAAAATACTTGGGCCTGAAATCAGAAAAGGAGGACGTTAAAAGAAACGTAAGAAAATAGCCTAGAAACCTCCCGCTTTTACTTGCTAAAAAAATAATAATAAGCTAAATTTTGATTAATTTGCCCGACTATTCCATAGTAGATAACGTTAACTAAAGCAGGGTCCTAATTAATTTCGTTAATTATCTGCACGACTATCTCCGATATTAATGCCCTTTCCCCTATTAATTTAAACTGGCCTATCGGGATTTAGAGCTATACGTTCTAATTTGATACCTACGAGATTACCATTCGAAATAAAGTATAAGCCCCGACCGAAAATTGGTAATTAGCGAATAGAGGTAATGGTATAAGATTAATATGTTATACCGTACAAGTAGGTAAAAGATATATTCGAGGATGCCGGATAGAAACTTAAACCATATTTTCTATAAGGATGGCCAAGCTGGGTTACGTACAAATTTCTGATTAGTACGGAAAAGCTAAAAAACAAGGTTTAAAGGGAGCAGAAAAGGGTTAAGCAGAAAGAAAATTTAGCTAGACGTCGAAGACGAAGTTTTAAGTTAAAAATAATAAAGAATAAGCCGCGTAAACATTAATTAAATTAATTAATTGGTTTTATATATAGTTTATAGCGTTGGAAGTTGGTTGCGTTATGTTTTTATTTGTTTTTTTAAGATGGATTAAGGACAATTTTATTTCGAAAAAGAAGGGTTGAAATAATGCAGAGTGCCGGGCTAAAAAGCTTGGCTTGGCTGATCAATTAGTTAGCCCATATATGTATTTCTAGGAGCTCTTTTCGCCGGGCGCAACCCCGGAGACCTATTCATCAAACCTTAACCTCTTGCATTCATGTTTTACTCTACAGTCTGGTTCAACACCATTAATACAGTTTTACGTTTGCCTTCATTACCGCTTTACTCGGCTATTCAATTGTAACACCGTCTCTAAAAATGCTCTGATTGGAGCTAAGTCTCCCCGTCCCAATTCACTATCTTCGTTTTTAAAACACTATAACGCTATCTCTAGGTCATTATTTCCTACCACTTTACGATCTATTTATTTAATTTCTTCGTTAACTTCGAAACTTACTTTAACTTCTCGCGGTATTTTCGTTAGGTATTATCCATAAACCTACTGTTATATACCTTACCGGATTTAATCAAACTGGCGTACCACTTCTTTAAGTTCTTTCCTGGAAGGAAATTCGTTTTCTTAATCGCTGGAAATACCGACTTCACGACTTATTTCGTAGGGTCGTTGATCTTTTTGCAGAAGCTTTCGTATTTCCGATCTTCGTAAGTATACATCGCGAAATTCTAAGTATAAGCTTGTTTACCTTTTTGTCGTTATCTTAAGCGTATTTATTAGGTAACCCGTATAATCAATTTCTTCGGCATATATAGTTCCTTCGGAAAAAGAACTAACTGCTTGCGTCGTTACCTAACGAAATCGTCTTTTCGGATAAGAAGTTATATCGGGTTTCGTAGGTTCGACAGGCCATACATTATCCTGATCAGGGTCGATATAACGCCAAATACCAAGCGCGTAAACTTTGGATTAGAATTCGCCTTTAAAGCAATTGTCAGATAAGTAGCCCGATAAGCGTGCACTTATCAATTCAGTATTTTGGTGCAGTGGCTAGCTGACAGCAATCCCAATCCTTGGGTCTCTTATAGATAACGGAGGACGTCGACGGTACGTGTCAGCTAGCAGGGGGTGCGCTAGCACCCTATTTACGGAAAGGCTCCCTTTGATCGGAATATATAGGTTCCGTAACTAGACTCTATACAAAGAGGAGTGCGCGTTTTAAAGCGTCTGCAGCTAGTCATCCAATACAACACAACTGATGTCCCCTATATCTAATAATTAAGAGTTTTATTCGCTTAAATCACGTTATTATCAATTGATCAGCCGCTGCTAAGACGATATAGGTTGAACATTACTAGCAATTACCTATATACTCTATTATCCACAATGGCGACCGTACCGTCGACGTCCTCCGTTATTTACAAAGAACTTAAGGACTGGGATCGCTTTAAAGGCGAATTCCAATTAAAAGCGTACGCGCTGGATATTTGGCGCTATATCGACCCTAATCAGAATAACGCATGGCCTGTCGAACCTACAAAACCTAATATAAGCTTCTATCCGAAAAAAATAGTTCGTTAGATAACGACACGAGCAATTAATTTTTCCTCCGAAAGAACTATATAAGCCGAAAAAGTCGATTATACTAGTTACTTAATAAATACGCTTAAAATAACGACAAAAGGTAGATAAGCTTATATTTAGGACTTTACGATATATATTTACGAAGATCGGAAGTACGAGAACTTCTGTAAAAAGATTAACGACCTTACGGAATGGGTCCTAGAGTCGGTATCTTTAATAATCAAAAAAACGAATCTTTTCCTGGGAAAAAATCTAAGGGAATGGTACGCCATTTTAGCCGAATCCGGTAAGGTGTATGACAGCGGGTTTATAAATAATACGTAACGAAAGTACCGCGAAAGGTTAAAGCAAATTTCGAAGTTAGCGAAAAAATTAAACGAATAGATCGTAAAGTGGCAGGAAATAATGGCCCAGGGATAGCGTTATAACGTTCCAAAAACGAAAACAGCGATTATATAGGTTAGCGATTTATATATAGCTTTGGCTTTAATTATGGAAAACTGGACGATTATTTTCTAGATGGTAAAAAAAGCCGAGATCGATAATAGCACGATTAGTTACTAAAAGGTGGTTGCTAACTTTTCGGATTATTAGACGTTAACTTATTTTTTATTTACATTACGAAATATCAAGGTAACGTTTTCGACTTTCCAAGAGATTTTAGCAGGTTCCTTTAAATAAGGCGATCTTAATTAGGAAGATATTAAGGATATTAATTTTTTACCGTAAGGAAGATCTTAAAAACGCGGGTCGAAACGTAATAGTCGTAAAGGTTTTTAAATGGACCGAAGCGGAAGCAAAAGAAAGCGACAGGAATCCGACGCGCAAGGTATACGTTATAAGGCTTGTTTAGGCATTTACTATACCTTACCTTAATGCTTTTATGCATTTTTTGGCAAAGTCCTAAAAGGGTTCCGCTTTAACGATAAGATAATTGCATATGTTTAATGTCGAATTGCTTCCGATTAGTCTTTAAAAAAGGAGATTAAACGTTTATTAAAATCTATAAATAAGCTAATTACTTAAGAAATTAATTAACTTTTATAGGGAATAAGGCGAATTTTAACGTACTTTTTAATCTTTAATTAACGTAATGCAATAAACGTTACGTTTTACCCTTTAAGAAATTTATTCATTTTGGATTTAAGATTTACGATATATTTTTAACATTATTAATAGGTTTTTAAATTTTAAACCAACTGTACAAGGCGACGGGGTATACGTCGGGAATAGTTTCGTACCGATTAAGGGGTACGGAAAGGTTGATATGGTATTTCGAAGCTTTAGCAGTACGAGAGCGTTACGTTTGTACGACGTGGCCTACTGCGAGAGCTTCGTATGTAACCTGGTGTTTTTTCGGCAGCTCCGGAAAAAGGGATACTGGTAAGATAATAGAAAAACTAATAACTTTATTCGAAATAAGTACGATTAGATAGTTGCTACGCTAATAAACAAGTTTAATTAGTTCGTTATTAAAGATATTAACATAACAGCTACTTATATATCCCTGGCAGCTTATAAACGAAACGTTAACTTATACATAGCGAAACTATTACGAATCGGTAACGGTACGATTTGGCACCTAAGACTAAGATATTTAGGGGCCGAAGTGATCGCCCAGTTACAGTTTTATGCAAAAGGAGTCTGCCTAAAAGGTTTTATAACAGTCGAATGCCAAATATGTGGCAAAGCGAAGGCTAAAAAAGTTAATACGCCGCAAGCCGAAAAAGGGAGCTTCCCGATCAAGATAAAGAATCGCTATCGATTTTACAGATTTCGAAGAAGAACCTAAAGGATATAAATACGTTATGTTTGCTACCGACAGATACTTAGGTTTTACCTGGGACATCTACCTTAAAAACCGAAAGCAAAATATACTGATCATAACGTTTCGGCACCTTTTAGGAGTTCTAAAGAACTAAGACAAGGTTTTTCTATAGGTATTCGAATGCGACAACGAGATCTTGAAAAATTATCAACTTCGAAATATGTTCCAGTTGCCTTCTTTCAGTATCAGACTTAAACCTTTAGCATCGTATACCCAGGCCTAGAACGGGAGTACAGAACGTTTAGGGGGTGTGATTAAGGGAAAAGCGACTGCGATGCGAAGTAGCGTTAAGTTACTTTCGTTTTTAATCGTATATATCTTTGAAGCTGCAGTATATCTATATAACCGTACCCCTAAATACGTACTCTTTTGGCAAAGCCCATACGAGGTTTACTATATTTACTTGGCGTATAGAAACGGCGTTGCAGTGCTTGATCGGAAGCCTTAATAAGTTTATCTACAAGTGTACGGCTGTATGGCTTACGTTATGATAACTGCCGCTATGAAGAAAAAGCAGAAATTCCAAAAGCTAAATCCTAAAGCATAAATTGGCTACTTCGTTGGTTACCGATTTACGAACATCTACGAGATCTGGAATTTACTAATTAATAAGGTTATTGCCATTCGAAACGTATAGTTCAACGAAAAAGCTACCTTTTTAGGTAATATTAAAGACTTAAAAGACGACCTTTTGTACGTTATAGAAAAAAAGCTTCAAAAGTTGTTCCGATACGTAGAAATGTCTAATTAAGCAAATAACTATTTAATCCTTATATAAAAGGAAGATAAAGACTTAAGCGGAACAATTTAATTACCGGCTAAGCAGAAAAAATGGTTCTAGAAAGGTACTAGCGTGGGAGGCGTACAAAATGGCGAAGAACAAGCCTGTTTCCAAGGGACTGATTACTTTATACGACCGTTATATTCGAACTATTTCTGTCCCTTGGTCCATTACTTCCGTTAGCGTTTGCCTTGATAATTGTTACGATTATTGCGCCGACGGAAGGAATAAAGGTAGCCCTAAATTTCGCTTATATTATTTAACCTAAAGTAATAGTAGAAGACGAAGGTACTTTACGGGAAATAGGCGTAGGCCCCTATATGTTCCGTATTAAGAAGGTGTTATCCGAAACGAATATTGGGTATGGGAAGCCGCATTTAATGCAGAACGTTTAGCCCTTTTTGTAGGTACGTACGATAACCGGCTGGTAAGCTGCGGAAGTGTAACAAACCTGTCATATATCCACCTGGAGGTATGAGCAGCATTCGAAATGGGGTCTTGATTTGCAGGTAATAATAGTGCGAGAAATAATTTAATAGTTTGTTCGTTAAAGAGATTTGCGGATTTTTCTTTCGATTAAAGGCTTAGATTGATAGCTAAGGAGCGAAAACTAAGTAAGTGTTATTTATATAAGAAATAATCCGTTATATATCCTTTCGTTTTTTAGTAAGTATGTCGTGGATTTATGTAATTTATGTAATCTGGTCCCAAATTACTTAGATTATTTAAATTATTAATAAAGGCCAAGCTTTCCCGGCCGAGATTTAGCCGTAACGTTATCCGCGTTAAGCTCCAAAAGGAAGATTTTGGGATAAGATTTTCCGTTCTTATAATACTATCCCCTTTTTTCAAGGTTTTTCGTCCCGAAGATAAAAAAGGTAAGCGTTTTTTTTCTGTTTATTAAAGAAATCCTTCTGTAGCAGCTGACTTTATTATAATAGGTCGTATTTAAAAGAAAAAAAAAGACCTCGTTTAAATCAACGTAATTCTCGTAATATTCGCGCTGATTCAATTGTGAAATTTGGCATTAAAAGCTTTCCTTGTTTCAATTATGTCCGGGCCGGCAAAACCGATTGCTTTTATATCTTGGAGTACCCAAGTTATAATTGTTGCACTTGTCGTCAGCGCTTGTATTGTAACGTTTTAACCATAAATTCCCTAAAGAAAATGAACGAAACGTAAAAGCGTTTGCAAAAAAAACAACGCGAAATTAAAGATAGCTTTTTAGCTTATTAAGAAGCTGCTAAAAAAGAGTTGGACGAACTGCATCGTCGACAGAATGAAAAATTAAAAAAGTTTATTGGGAAATTAAGGCGTTTGCGGGTTTAATAGGACCTTTTCAAAAAAAGAACGCTGGAGATGTTAAAAAAAGGTTTAAAATTAGATTAATTAAAAGAAAAAGAAAAAAGAAAAGAAGAATAATAACGCGTTGAAGAAGAACAAACGCGATTTGCTTTTAAGATTAACGCCATAACGGAGGCGTTTGTTTCCTTCGGTTGAAGCGCCGAGGGTTTAAATTTAGGAGTTAGACCGTTATCGCCTGCAACCTTAGCTGCGTTGGAAACGGTCGGTTAAGATTCTGGCGGTAAAACGTCTTAACCAGGTCCTTTATATTCGTTAGGTGCTTAAGGGGTTTCCAAGTATTATCTTCGGGTAGGTAGTCCTTTCACTTAACTAAGTACTGGATTTTGTTGCTAACTATTTTCGAGTCTAGTATTCGTTTAACTTCGTACTCGTCGGTATTTTCTTCGATTTCCAAACTGGTTTTTAATAAGGCGTTTTTAGGTGCTAGTTTTAGCAGGGAAATGTAGAAAACAGGATGTATTTTTATTATCTTGGATAATGATAGTCGATAATTGGTTTCGGAAATAACCTTATTAATCTTGAACGGACCAAGCTTTTTGAAATTAAACTTATCGCTAGGTCTTTTAGTTTTGATTTGTGAAATGTTCGAGGTGGCGTTTTGTTTTTGGCGTAATAGGTAAACCTTATTTTCTTTCGATAAAATTGGTCCCTTAATTCTTCTTTTGTGGTAATACTGAGTTATACGTTATTGGAAAAATCGCAGTTCGGTTTTGAAGCAAGTTTGGATGGTTTTAATTTTAGATACCATCGTTTTTGCTTTGGGGGTTATCGAGGTAACTTTTAAAGCTTTACCGAATGGTTGCTTTGGCCGCTATATCTTTGCGTCTTGTCCATATACGGCTGTATAAAGTAAAACGCCCATATTTTTATTAATGGATGTATTATAGGCCATTTGTGCTAATGGGAATAGTTTTACCCAATTATTTTGCTAGTAGTTAATATAATTCCTTAAGTACTATTCCAGGATCTGGTTTAGTCGTTCCGTTTGTCCATCGGTTTAAAGATGATATGTTGTAGAAAATTTAAGTTTGACGCCGATTTGTTTAAAAAAGCTGGTACCAAACTTGAAAGTAAACAGCTTATCTTTATCTGATATAATTCTTTCTAGAATTCCATGCTTATCGAAATACTGTCGTACAAATACATAAGCCAGCTGTTTTGCCGTTGCATTTCTTCTAAAGGGTAGGAAGTACCTATATTTAATAAGTCTGTCGACGATTACCTATATTCCGTCGTACTGAACTCCGGTAACGGGGTCCTTAAATAAGGGTAAGCCGGTGATAAAGTTCCAAACTATAGTATTCCACGTCTTATTTGGAATATTTGTAGGTTGCAGTAACCTATATGGTTTATGGCGAGCTGCCTTGGCTTTGTTATAAACGTTACAATCCTTAACTACTTGTTTAACGATTCGTCGGAGTTCTGGGAAGTCGTATTTTTCTTATAATCGTTTAGTAGTTTTAAAAATTCCTTAATATTTATGTAAAGGGTTTTCGTGGAACTTTGTAACAAATTGCTTTTGTTGTTTCCACAGAATATAGATCTTTTTATAATATAGTAACTAATTCTTGGATTATCCTTTTAATTATCGTATTTCCTTTTATTCTTCCGGATTGTAGGAATTTTTGAACTGTGTTAAAAGTTCGGGAATAGGTTTCTTTAGTATTTTACATAGCTATAAAACACCTTTTTTTATAGGTTATAGCATTTGTATGCGTCGTTTAAGGACCTTGATATCGTAATCTCCTTTTCGGCTTAAAATATCCGCCTGGATATTTTCTTTACCCTTAATATAGTAAATCTTGAAATTGAATTTGAACAGAGAAACTATCTAGTTTTTATATCGTTTGTTTAAGTCTTAAGTTGTTATGAAATAAGTAAAATTTTTGTGGTCGGAATAGATATTAAAGGGTTTTTTAATTCCACTAAAGTAAGGTTCCTATTCTTTAAGTGCCATAATAATCGCTAGTAATTCTTTATCGTAAATAGGGTATCGAAGTTTTGCATCCCTTAATGCTTTGGAATAGTAAGCGACCGGGTACCACTTTTTATTATCTTCTTGTTGTTTTAGGACTATACCGAGGGCTCCGTTTAAGGCGTTAGTTTTAAATCGCTTTTTTTTGTTGTAATTAGGTAGCTTTATGATAGGGGTACTAGTAATTTTGTCCTTAATCGTCTGCATTACTTCCTTAGGAAACTTAAATTCCTTTCCGGTATATTTCTTAATGGTAAGGTTTGTTAAAAGTTTAGCGATTCGTCCGAAATCTTTAACTAGGCTGCGTACGTAGCCCGTAAATCCAAGGAATTAACGGATATCCGTGACGGTTGCTTTGTCGAGGATCGGCCAATTCTTGACTGCTTTTATTTTGGAATCTTGGATTTAGATCTGTCCGGGTGTAATGGTAAAGCTTAAGAAATTTAGTTTTTGGGTATGCCATACGCTTTTTTCAGCGTTTACCAGTAGGATTGCCTTTTTGAATGCCTCTAATACTTGTGCGATATGTTTCTTATGTTTTTCCAGAATTTCGGAATAGATAAGAATGTCGTTTAAGTAGATAAATACGAATTTGTGGAGGAATTTTCTTAGAACTGTTATTAACATATGTTGGAAACTGGCGGGGGCATTGGTAAATCTCTGGGGCATTACTTTATATTCGTAAAATCCATGGATTGTTCTAAAAGCGGTTTTCCATTTTTTACCCTTGGCTATCCGGACCAAGTAGTAGCTATCGGGTAAATCCAACGCCGTAAACCATTTGGCTTTGCTGATATTTTCCTTTATAGTATCCATGAAAGTAAAAGGGTATCCATTTTTGATGGTAATATTATTTAACTGTCGGTAATCATGGATTCGTCGATATATGAAATTTCCGTTTTTATCGATTCGTATCTTTCCATCCTTTATCTTTGGTACCATCATAACGGGATATCCGGCGGGAAATTCAAATTTTTAAATATATCCGCGTTTAAGGTTTTTTTGTAGATTTTTTTATAAAGTCTTTACTTTTTCGGGATTTATGTAATAAATTTGATGGAGTTTCGGGTAATGTTCTTCCTTAATAAAAATCCGATAATCCTATTAATTATGTTCGGATAATTCCTTTCGAATTTATTTTTTAAATAGTTTCTTAAATCTTTAGTACTTAAAGGGTACTTTAGCTATAAGGTCCGTAACCTTAACTTTTTTGATAATATAGCAGATTTTTCGGGACTTTTTTTTTTTTTTTTTGGAAAGGTCGTAGGATAATCCCAGGAAAGCTTTTAAGTTTTCCAGTCGATATAAGGGTTACTGGAACGAAACCACGGCATTCCAAAAATGATATTATATCCTAAAATATCGGCTACGTCCAGTATAACTTTTTCTAAATATCCTTATATCTTTACTGGAAATTCCTTCGTTTCCTTAAGGATCCGTCCATTCTTATACTTCGACAAGCTTCCGTCGACAGTAAGCAATTTGTACGACTTTAATTTGTATTTCCAGGAAATCCGGCACCTTTCTGCTACCGATAGTAAAATAAAATTACCTTCCGCTCCTAAGTCGATTATGGCTTTAAATATCTAACCCTTATACTGGAGTAAAATCTCGATTTGACTGCGCTATCCAATCTTCGCTTCGTTTAAGGTTTTAAAGGTCGGGGCTTCTCGATACCTTAATTTCGAAAGCCTATATAATTTTTTAACTTGTTAGTTTTATTAACTAAAAAACGTTTCTATTTTCGGACCTTTTTAACAGCATATTTAGGGTACTTGTCGTCCATGTAAATAAACCACTTTTTTTTTACCAATCCGGCAAATTGACTTTGAAACTTTAACTTCCGATGTTTAAAAAGGTACTAATTTTAAAGGTAAAATCTTTAAAACGGCCAGCTCCCATATCCAAGATTTTATGCATTATACATAATATAGGAGCGTAACATAAGCATCCTTATACTATGGCCCTTCGACTTTAAGCCGATTCGGAATATAAATAACAAAATCGAAGGTATTTTAGCCATCTGGAAGTTTTAATGCATCTACATTTATCGTTAGGTTCGGTAAGTATTTCTTTATCCCATCCGGGCCAATAATCGTTATCTTTTTTAGCGCGGAGGTAGGTTAAATAATTATCATTACGATAAGCGGAAAAATGGAATAAACCGTAATCGCAGACTAGTTTTAAGGTTGTAATACTCAACCTGGATGGTTTTTTGACTTCTGGAGCTTCGTCGGGCTCCGAGAATGTTAGGTCGTATATCGTGGTATTAGGACGTAACTAGCTATGTTTATCGTACATTCTATACCGCTACTTATCCAAATAACAAATATATCCTAGCCCTATAACTATCCTGGAAGTTTTTTGTCCGGGATGATATCTACAGGCTTTAATAGGTCGATTCTAACAAATTTGGCAACGTTCGTACTTTAGGTCGCCATTTTATTTATAGTATATGGTCGCGATAGTAAACTCTTGATGGAAGGAAATAAAACTAATTTTTTTCTCTTTTTCACTATCGTCATCTAACTTTTATTTGGCCATTTTAACCTTCTTCTAGGGTTAAGGAATCCCTCCCTTTTTAAAGTCCTTCCTTAAACGGTATTTGCTTTTATAATAACTCTTTTTGCTACAATTGAAACATTTAACGTTTAACTTGTTTTTCTTAGATACCTTTAAAGCGGTATTTGCTTCTTTTTGGGATTTGCCTTTGGTTTTATCCTTCTAGGACTTGCTGCTTAAACTTTGGTCGTCTCTTTTTCGGCTAAATCTTTTCCTCTTAAGGAATCTGTTAAAGGTTCGTCGGTCGGCAATAATAACCTTGTTAATATACTCCTGGAAAGGTTTAACTTTGGGTACTTTATACATCTTATCTTTGACCTACGGTTTTAGGCCATCGTAAAAAAAATAAAACAGTACGTTTTTTGGAAAGTTAAAAATGGACGTTAAACGATTGAACTTAATTGCGTACTTGGCCGCTAACTTGGTTTGTTGGAAAAGGTGTAATTGCTTAACGGCATGTTATTTCTTATCTGGATCTCCAAATAAAGTTCGCATTCGTTTTTCGAAATACTTATAGTCGCTGAAAATGTAGTTAATTAAATTAAAGGATTAATTTGAGTAATTCATAAGGTAATCCTTTATAATGGATTTAGACTATAAAAAAACTTTTCCGGCGAGCAGCTGGAAAATAGCTATTATCTTTTAGTAGTTTTCCATTAAAAACTATTCGTAAAACTTAAGATAAAGTTTGGCCTGGACCAAGAATCCTTTTACATTTATAGTTTTATCGTAAAGCTTAGGGGGAATTGGTTTGTAATCTTTGACTTCCAGCATTCTATAGTAACTGGGGGGTGGAACAGTGCTTTTACGGGTTTGATTTGCGCCGAATAAGGGTAATGTCGAAAACCTTTTTCCGGTTATCTATTATTTAGCGAATTTAGCATTTTCCTTCTGTAAAGCCTTAAGTTTTGTTACTAGAACGTTTAATTTTTCGTTAATAGTAGGTTCTTTTCCCTTACCTTTCCGATCCTTTCTTAGTTATCTTTCTTTCTCCTCCTTAGCCTTTAATTCGTAAACCTTAATGGTATCTTTGGTAGGGGAAGGTGGTTGTTAAGATTAAAAGGAAGGACTTTCTTTAAATCGGGTAGCAAAGGCCATACTGTCTGTCTTCTAAACGTTACTTTGTAACGTTATCTTTACCACGTTCAAAATAGCTCGTACCTAACTAGGCTTGGAACTATTCGTCGGCTATTGATTAAAGAGCTATCAAAATGTAACGAACTTGTTATACATTTACCTGGAGGTATAAGCAGTATCCGAAATGGGATCTTGATTTGTAGGTAACAATAATACGAGGAATGATTTAATAATTTGTTCGTTAAAGAAATTTGCGGACTTTTCCTTCGATTAAAGGCTTAAATTGATAGCTAAGGAGCGAAAACTAAGTAGGTACTATTTATATAAGAGATAATCCGTTATATATCCTTTCGTTCCTTAGTAAGTATGTCGTGGATCTATGTAATCTATATAATCTGGTCCCAGATCACTCAGATCACTTAGATCACTAGTAAGGGCCAAGCTTCCCCGGCCGAGACTTAGCCGTAGCGTCATCCGCGCTAGGCTCCAAAGGGAGGATTCTGAGACAAGATCCTCCGTTCTTGTAACAGGAAGTTTAAGGAAGTTAGTTACCCAAAGTACGCATTACCTTAATCGAAAAGGTTATAATACCTTAGCATATAAGAAAGTATTTAGGTCGTTAAACCGGGTGCATAGGCGCGATTTACCGTTACCGCCGCGAAGCTATAAAAAGCTAAATATATACCCGCTAGGGAAAATATTTCGTGAAGCCGAAAAGGTTTATTTGTAAAGCTATAAAGAAATGCAGTCTTGGGAAGCCGTTAATTAGTTTTTTGCTAAAGGGAAATAGGTGCTAGGGTGCATGTAGGTGTACGTTTACAAGTTTAATAAGTATGGTTGGTTGCAAAAATGCAAGGTACGTTTCGTCGTACGGGGCGATTAATAGCTTAAAAACGCCTGTGGTAATATATACACATTTATATTAGCTGGAAGGTCGTTTTGAGCCTTGATCGCTATTGCGGTTAGGTTTGACCTAAAGCTTAAGCAGTATAACGTTATAAACGCCTTCGTTAACGTTAACTTACGTTACGAAGTATATATAAAAACGCTTTTAGGATACTCGTAACGTAGTAAGATTTTTTTGATTAAAAAGGTATTATATGGGCTAAAGGAGTTATTTTTGCTATAGCAGAAAGATTTTATTGGGATATTTATAAGATTGAAACTTCGTTCCGTTTTTTATGAATCTTATTGTTTTATTCGTTAGGGGGTGCTTATTTTTTTCCTTTGTGGACGATATTATTACAGCATACCGTAAGAAAGATTAAGATCTCGTCGATCAGTTAATCCCACAGATACGAGAACGGTATACCCTTATAGGGGGTAAGGATTTGCAGTGGTTCTTCGGTATCGAAGTAATTAAAGATAGAGCTGAGAGAAAAATCTGGTTATCTTAATCCGACTTTATAGATAAGCTGGTTAACTTAATTCCCAAAAAAAGTTTGAATAATTACCTAGATACGTGTTACGAACCAGAGGTTCTCCAAGATGAGAATGCTCCTCTAGGATTAGCGCGGACGAGCTCCGGGTAAACTACGGAGCTCGCCAAGACCTTGGTGATCTAATGTGATCTAGTTGATCTAAGACAAGTAGGGTAGATCACGGTAGATCACATAGATCAAAGGCACACTCACCAAAAGATAGGAGGATATATAACGAACGGTTTTCCTATATAGATAGTACCCAGATAGATTCGTTCTTTAGTTATCAATTTAAGTCTTCAATTAAAGGCATCGTTCTTCGATTAAGGGAAAAGTCCGCAAATCTCTTTAGCAAACAGACTTCTGAATCATTCTTCGCCTTATTGTTACCTGCAAATCAAGAACCCCTTTCGGATACTGCTTATACCTCCAGGTGGTCGTATGACAGATTCGTTACATTTTGATAGCTCCTTAATTAATAGCCGACGAATGGTTCAAGGCCCAATTGGGCACAAGTTTTCCTGAACCCAGTGAAGACGATATCACAGAACGGCGTTCAGAAGATAGACGACATATCCGATCGCCATCACTAGCCAGTAAGGGATTAATATCTGGATAAAACATTTTACCCTTTATTAAAGAAGTTTTTTCTTTAATTCTTTAATCGACAACATGGCCCCCCTTATTATTCGGTTTTAAGGAGGACCTTCTTCTTTTTTGCAACAATCCTCCCCGGCTTTTAAGGAAACCATTAAGGTCCAGGAAAACGAACCGGAAAAGGAAGGAAAGGAATCCGACAGCCCGAAAGGTAAGGAAAAAGAACTTACGATTGACGATAAGCTGCATACCTTAATAACTAAACTTCAGGCGGTAAAAAGGGAGAATGCCAGATTCGCTCGACAGCAAAGGTTTTCGATATTGCCTTTATTTGGCGCAAATTAATCCCGCGAAAATACTGTTTTACCCCTTGCTTATTATGGAATGCCAAAGGTTAAGGGCTATAAGCTAACCCTTTTAAAACCTTACGACGGTACCACAGATGTAAAAGGATTTTTGGTCCAGGCCAGACTTTACCTTAAGTTCTATAAGAATTCTTTAACGGAGGATTATTAAAAGGTGATAGCTATCTTTCAGCTGTTTGCTGGAAAAGTTTTTTTATGGTCCGAACCTATTATGAACGATTACCTTATGAACTACCTTAACCAATCTTCCGACTTAACCAATTATGTCTTCGGCAACTATGAACATTTTGAAGAAAGAATGCGAGTTTTATTTGGAAATTCCGATAAAGAACAGTATGCGGTCGAACAGTTGCACCTTTTCCAGCAAACCAAGTTAGCAGCCGAATATGCGACTGAATTTAATCGCCTTGTATCAGTTTCCAATCTTCCGGAAAACGTATTGTTTTATCCCTTTTATAACGGCCTGAAATTACAAGTTAAGGATGAGATGTATAGAGTGCCTAAGACTGGCCCTTTCCAGGACTATATTGACAAAACTATCATCGCCGATCGACGTATTTTTAAGAGGTATTTGGAGAAAAAGAGATCCGACAGAAAAAGGGACGATCGAAGTTCCAGCAGTAAGTTCCAAAGAAGCAAAAACAAGGACAGAACCTAGAAAGAAGCGAATACCACTTCCAGGGAACCTAGAAAGGATAAGTCGAATATTGAATGCTTTAACTGTGGCAAGAAAGGCTATTACAAGAACGAGTATCGTTCCCCAGCCAAAAGGAATTTTAGGAAGGGAGGGATTCCTTAAAAGAAGGCCCGAGCGGCCGAATAAGAAATAGACAGCGAAAGCGAAAAAGAAAAGGAAGTTAATTCTACCTTTTTCCAACAGGAATATACCATCGCGACGACCTACTGTGAACCGAACGGCGACCCAGAGTACGAACGTTGCCCGATTTGCCAGAATCAAACAGCCAAAGCTTGTAAGTATTATCCCGGATAACCAGTTTCCAGGGTAGCTATAGGGCTAGGATGCAGATATTATTTGGATGTGCAAAAGTGCGAACTATACCATGAATGCGGCCAGAAGCGCCCAGAACTTAACAACCATGGGCTGAAGGCCCCTAAATCCGAAGAACCCCCAAAACGGGCGGTATATATCAAAACCGAACAAGACCCTGTTGATGGGCACAGTTTTCTTCATTTTTCAGCTTGCACCGATAACGATTGTTTGGTCCACTTTCGAGCCAAGGAAAATAACGATTATTGGCCCGGCTGGGACGAAGATACCTTTACCGAGCCTGATAACGATTGCAGATGCATCGAAATTCCCCGATGGCCCGAATACCCTCGATCTTGTTATTTGCACCCCGATTCGGAACAAAGCCGAAGAGCTATTACTTAGGGTTGCTTATGCTATACCCCCATGCTATGCTTGATACATGAACTTCTGGATATGGGAGCAAGCCCTGCAGAAACCTCAACTTCGAATCGGAAGCCTTTTTAGACGTCAAAGGTAAAAATCACTAAGGTGAAATGCCAGATTGGCCAACGAAGATAGTATACTTGCATAAACGACAAGTGTACCAAACACGCAGTTAAGAAGGTCCGCGAATAGAAACGCCTCTTAGCGAACAGAACTACGAAGTTAAAAAACGGCAAAGGCCCTCGAAATTAAGGCATCGAGGAGCTTTGCGAACCAAGACCTTATGTAAAGCAAAAAAAGGATTACGAAGCTAGATCGAAATTCCTATTCAGTACCGAAGCTAGACCTTTAGAGCCATGATTGACTTTAGAGCAGAAGGCAACTTCATTTCGCCAGCAGTGGCCGAAAAACATCATATTCCTTGGAGATATAAACTAAAGTCCTATAAATTACGGACAGTTGATGGAAGTTTTTCCCAGTACGATAGTGGACGAGTCCTTAGAGAAATTAAAAGATTCCCAATATGGATCCAAGGGCACCAAGAGCATTTTACCTTGGATATCGCCGACATTTCAGGTCATGATGTTATCCTGGGAATGCCATGGCTTGATTCCAGTAACCCATTGATTAACTGGAAAACTCGCTAGCTTTCTTGGAACCACGAATCAACTCTTATTGAAAAAAGGTCCAAAGAAGTCTGCTACATAATCCGAGAAGCCAAGGTATCAGACTCTGCCAGTACCATACCCCCAGAGTATCAGCGATTCAAACGAATTTTCAAAAACAGAGAAAACCACGAACTGCTTTCACATGGATAATAAGATTATCGCATACCCATTAAAAAAGGATATCACCCCAAGCTTCATAAAATCTACCACATGAATCCAGAAAAGGCAAAGGCCTTATGGAAAAGCATCCAGTTAAATTTAAAGAGAGGTTATATTCAGCCATCCGAATTTCCCGCAGGTTACCTTGTACTTATGGTACCTAAAATCAAAGATAGCAAGCAGAAAATCGACCAAGATGGAGATCCGGTTTATCGACGCGTGGTCGATTATCGACAGTTGAACGATATTACCATTAAGAACGGATATCCCTTAACCTTAATGAATACCTTAAGGGAAAACGCAAGCAAAGCCAAATAGTTTACTGTATTAAACCTTCGAAACGGGTACTACCGTATCAAAATGGCAAAAGGAGAAAAATGGAAAACTGCCTTTCGAACAATATACGGGCATTACGAATACCGAGTTATGCCTTTAGGACTTACTAACGCCCCTGCCAGTTTCCAACGCCTGATTATAACCATACTCAGGAAATTCCTAGACAAATATGTCTTTGTCTACCTCGACGACATCCTCATCTATTCCGAAATGCTGGAAGAGCATAAGAAACATGTTTTCTAGGTTCTTGAAGCTTTGGATGAAGCAAACATCCGAATTAACCCCGCCAAAAGTGTATGGCATACGTAGAAACTAGATTATCTAGGATTTACCCTTACCCCCGGTCAAATTTAGATCCAGGACTCCAAATTGGAAGCAGTTAAGAACTGGCCCATCCCTGATAAAGTAACCGTTACCGATATCCGATAGATCTTAGGATTTACGGGTTACGTACGCAACCTAATCAAGGGATATGAAGATATTGTCAAACCTTTAACGAAACTTACTATTAAGGAATATGTTAAAAAAGAATTCGAATTTCCAAAGGAAGCCAAGAAAACTTTTCAGCTACTAAAAGACGAGATTACCAAAGCGCCAATAATAAGATTGCCCAACGCCAATCGAAAGAAACGCCTAAAGACAGACGCTTCAGATTATGCCCTGGGCGCAGTTTTGGAACAACAAGAAAACAATAAGAAATGGTATCCAATAATTTATTATTCCAAGGCCCTTCGAAACGCAGAGCTCCGATATAAGATCTACGACAAAGAGCTGCTAGCGATTATCAACGCTTTTAAAAAATGGGAACCTTTTTTCAGCGGAACCAAAGAGCCTTTCGATATTTACTTAGATTACAAAAACCTTACCCGGTTTATAACGACTTAAGAGCTAAACAAACGTTACGAAACTTGGATAATTTTCTTATTAAAATACAATTTCCGAATTTACCATATCAAGGGAAAAGAAAACATCCAAGCAAATATTTTAAGTCGTAGAGGAAATTACGACTTTAAGGTCCCAAAACGCCGAATGCAAATATTGCAACAGACTAAAGACGGTACCTTACGGTTATGTGAAATATTGAAACAACTTATCCCAGAACTTTTGACGAAATTCCGAAATTCCTATAATAAGGAAAAGCAAAAAGAAGTGCAACAATTAAATGGACAACTTAAAAACCAGCTGTTGTACCGTAGCAAAATCTACATCCCTCGAAACCAACAAAAGCAATTCGTCAAAAAGTTCCACGAAGATCTATTATACGGACATTAAGGTATCTTCAAAACTACCAAACGATTGCAGGAAAAATACGACTTTCCAGGACTTCGACAAATTGTTAAGCAGGTAATTAAGGATTGCAATATTTGCAATAAGGCAAAAGCAGCCCGATATAAGCCCTACGGACTTTTACAGCCTACAGATATTCCAGAAAAGGCTTGGAATATTATTGCTTGGGATTTTATTACCGGTTTACCCCTATCAAAAGACCCCGTTATTAGAGTTTAATATGATGGAATATGGGTAATCGTTGACAGACTTACCAAGTATGGGTACTTCCTACCTTTTAAAGGAAACGCAACGGCAAAACAACTGGCTTACGCCTTTGTCCGATATTACCTCGACAAACATAGGATACCAGAAAAAATTATTTCAGATAAAGACAAGCTTTTTACATCAAAATTTGGTACCAGCTTTTTTAAGCAAATAAGCGCCAAACTTAAATTCTCGACAGCATACTACTTACAAACAAATAGATAAACAGAACGTTTAAATCAAACGTTGGAGCAATACTTAAAAAGTTACATTAATTACCAACAAAATAATTGGATTAAACTTTTTCTACTGGCTCAAGTAGCCTATAATACCTCTATCAACGAAAATATGGGTGTTTCTCCCCATATAGCGGTATATGGTTACTAAGCAGAGATTCAACGGCCAGAACAGCTACTAAACGAAGTTCCAAAATTAACCGCGAAAGCTCCTTAAGCAGAAACAGTAGCAACGGAAATCCAGATAGTACAAGTCCGCCTACGGAATGAATTACGATTTTTCCAACAAAGGATAACCCAGTATTACAATAGGAAAAGAATTAAGGGACCAATTTTATCGAAAGGAGACAAAGTCTATTTATTACGCCAAAAACAAAACGCGACTTCGAACATTTCTCAAATCAGAACAAAAAGGCCCAGTAACAAGCTCGATTTCAAAAAGCTTAATCCGTTCAAAATTAATAAAGTTATTTCCAGAACTAACTACCGACTGTTACTACCCAAAATAATGAAAATACACCCTGTTTTCCATATCTCTTTGCTTAAACCAGCACCCAAGAACGCCCCGCTAGAAATCAGTCTGGAAGTCGAAAAGGATAACGATAAGTACGAAATTAAACGAATACTGGACTTTAAGGTAATTAAAGACAAGGTCCAATATTTAATTAAATGAAAGGATTACCCACACGAAGAAAACATTTGGGAACCCCTTAAGCACCTGACGAATGCGAAGGACCTGGTTAAGACGTTTCACCGCCAGAATCCTAACCGACCGTCTCTAATACGGCCAACGTCGCAAGGGACAGCGGCCCAGCACTCAAATCCAGCCCTAAGGCGCTCCAATCGAAAGAAATAAACGCCTCTACCATGGCGTCCATCTCAAAAACAAGCTGAGCTTGCTTTGCTTCTATACGGCGCTATTCTTCTTCCAATCTTTCTTGTTCTTCCAGTTAATCTAATTCATATCCTTCCTTCAAAATCGCAATAACCTTTTTCTTTAATACGTTTTGTTAAAGGCGTAAACGTTTCAGTCGCCCAATAAATTCCTGCGATTTTTCTTTTTGCCGACGAAGTGTTTCCTCCTGACGCTAGCGCAATTCATCCAACTCTTTCTCAATTACTTCCTGATACGCCAAAAACCCATCTTCAACTTCACGCTGCTCTTGCTACAACCGATCACGTTCTTTATCAATTTTCGACAAGGAATTCATGGTTAATACGTCACAAGATAAACGTTGACGACGAGTACAATTGTTACAACTCGGAATACCGACCGTATAAAAACAATCAAAACTACCAAGGCGAACGCAATTCGAACAAGGAAATGCTTTAACGCCAAAACTCCTAATCGAATCAGCTCGATTATCTCGGGATTCCCGTTAATTGGGACGAGGTTTCCCTTTTTGCTTATTTATTCGACCTATCATAATAAGTCCAGTTAGCTAAAAAGAAACAGCAAAAGGCGGTTTCGAACAAAGGGACATTTACCTTTTTTTTATCTTTAGAACAAAGATTCTTAAAGAAGGGAAATAATGTTACGAACCAAAGGTTCTCCAAGATGAAAATGCTCCTTTAGGACTAACGCGGACGAGCTCCGGGTAAACTACGGAGCTCGCCAAGACCTTGGTGATCTAATGTGATCTAGTTGATCTAAGACAAGTGGGGTAAATTACGGTAGATCACATAGATCAGAGGCACACTTACCAAAAGATAGGAGGATATATAACGAACGGTTTTTCCTATGTAGATAGCACCCAGATAGATTCGTTCTTTAGCTATCAATCTAAGTCTTCAATCAAAGGCATCGTTCTTCGATTGAGGGAAAAGTCCGCAAATCTCTTTAGCGAACAGACTTCTAAATCATTCTTCGCCCTATTGTTACCTGCAAATCAAGAACCCCTTTCGGATACTGCTCATACCTCCAGGTGGTCGTATGACAGGTTCGTTACAATACGTTAATGACAAGTGTTGAACTACTGCCGAATCCTGATTTGGCCCATCCAGGTTCCGTTAATAGATACCAGAAAAAAATTGGTTCTATTTTGTACGTGGCAGTTAATACGCGACCTGATATAGCTTTTGCGGTATTCCGATTCGCCCGATTTAACCTAAACCTTAGCAACGTATATCATAAAGCTACCGATCGAGTTATATTATACCTGATCGGAATTAAGACGTTAGCGTTGTAGTTCGGGGGTAAGGATTCGTTAGATATTTGAAGCGATGCCTTTTTTGCGGATAATACGATCGATCGAAAGCGTTTTTAAGCTTACATTATAAAGCTATTTAGAGAAGTGATAGGATAACGGGCGAATAAGTAAGATATAATAATTACTTTTATAATCGAAACGGAATGGTTATTTTTTGCGCAGGTTACAAAAAAAGCTTTATTTAGCTTTCGATTAATTAAAAAACTAGGAGTTACTTTAGATGCTAAACCGTTAAATATGTAGTGCGACAATTAATAAACGATACGGTTTATCAACGTCGACGTCGCCTTGTTGCAGACGAAGCTGCGGCATATGGATATATATAACTACTGGTTACGGAAAGCCGTAGAAAGGGATATGATTAGAGTGGATTATATACTTACGGGCGATATGCTAGTTGATGGGTTAATTAAGGCCTTAATACGCGAACCTTTTAAGCATTTTAGAAAGCAGCTAGGATTAGTGGATATTACGGAAGCTTTCGATCGGCGGAGGAACAATTTGCGAATGATTTTAGAGGAGGAACTGGCTGATTAAAAGGATACAATCGCCGGAGGAAAGGTGGAATAGAAAGCTAAAGCTTTAGGAAGTGAAGAAGTGTAATGATTAACGCCGTAACTGCGTTAAAGCGTTAAGGGGGTGTGTCAGCTAGTAGGGGGTGCGTTAGTACCCCATTTACGGAAAGGCTCCCTTTAATCGGAACATATAGGTTCCGTGACTAGACTCTATAAAAAGAGGAGTGCGCATTTTAGAGCGTCTGCAGCTAGTTATCCATTACAACACAACTAATGTCCCCTATATCTGACAGTACGGTCGCCATTATGGATAATGGGGTATATAGGTAATTGCTATTGATGTACAGCCTATATTGTTTCAGCAGTAGCTGATCAATTGATAATACCGCGAATTAAGCGAATGAAACTCTTAATTGTCAGATATAGGGGACATTAGTTATGTTGTATTCGATGACTAGCTGCAGGCACTCTAAAAACGCGCACTCCTCTTTTTATGGAGTCTAGTCTCGGAGCCTATATGTTCCGATGAAAGGGAGCCTTTCCGTATATAGGGTCCTAGCGCACCCCCTGCCAGCTGACAGTTGGGGGCTGCCAAGTTCGGAACGCCCTCATGGCTGCGACGTAACAATCGCGACCCGTACGGGCAAAAGAATTGCTGGACGGACTTTTCCCATACTAGATACCTTGGAAAGGCTATAACAAAATGTTATATTGAAATGGTGCACGGTGCTGGGCTACATACATGCCTTGGCTGATCACTTAGTTATCCCCACAAGTGTATTTCTAGGAACACTTTTCGCCGGGCGCAACCTGTCAGATAGCAGGGGGTGCACTAGCACTCATATACGATAAGATTCCCTCTGATCGGAACATATATGTTCCGTGGCTAGATTACTTCAAAGATCAGCACGCGTTGCGAGAGTGCACGCAACTAGCCAATTAATACAACACATCTGATGTCCTCTATATCTGACAATTAAGAATCTCATTCGCTCAATTTACGTTATCTATCAATTAATTAGCTGTTGCTGAAACGATATAGGCTGTATATCAGGAGCAATTATCTATATACTTAGCCACAATGGCGACCGTACCGTCGACGTCCGCAGTTATCTACAGTGGTCCCAAGGACTGGGACAAATTCAAGGACGAATTCAAAACCAGAGCCAAGGGATATAACCTGTGGGACCATATTGATCCTGTTCAAAACGTTCCATGGCCTGTTAAACCTACAGCGCCCGTTATTACTTCCTATCCAAAAAGATTAGTTCGTCAGATAACGACGCGAGCAGTTAATGCTTCCTCCGAAGGAATCTTACAAATCGAAGAAATCGATTATACGAGCCATCCGATAAATGCCTTCGAAATAACGACTGAAAGCAGACAAGCCTACAATCAGGACTTTGCGACCTATACATACCTAAACCGAGAATACAAGACCTTCCGAAAGAATTCCAACGAACTTATGAAATGGGTTCTGGATAGCGTTTCCCCATCGATCAAGCAGACCTGCTTAAGCCCAAATGACGACCTTAAGAGCTAATACGCTAAATTGTAACAATCCGGAAAGGTCTACGAAGCCGATTACTTATAAATACTAAACGCAAATATAGAGAACGATTAAAGCAGGCCCCGAAAGCCGCTAAGAGATTTAATAAATAAATAGCGAAATAGCAGAAGATCATAGCCCAAGGCTAGCGTTACGGGGTTCCCGAAATAATCATGCCAGTTATTTGAACGAATCAGTTATATACAGCAGTAATACCGATTATGCCCAGTTAGTCGAATTTATTTATGCTTCTTAAACGGGAAAATATCGAGAAAGGAACGATCAACTACCTAAAGGTTGGTGTTACGGCACGAGAACAAGAGCGTAGCCATCACACCACTGAAAGTGGAACGTTGTCAGCTCGAGCACTGACCGCCTTGTTCTGCCCTATATACCCACTCGGTGCCACTTAGTACTGTGACAGTTAGGGCTAATTTTCTAAACCACTGGACCATAACCAATCCACAACAGTTAACAAAAAACGTTAAAGCAGCGTTCCCAACCTTCCATGAAGCCCCAGCAGACCTCTTTAATCAGGACGATCCTGATCAGGAAGAAACCAAGGATACTAACAATCAGCCACGTAGCAGGACCTCCGGAAAAAGGCCGAAACGAGGCAGTTGAAGAAAATCCCAAGCGGGCCGAAATAATAGCAGCAATAAGCGGAAGCGCCAAGAATTAGACGCATAAGGAATTCGGTACAAAACGTGCCTAAATCCTGAATATACGTTGCCTTAATGCTATTACGCGTTCCCTAATAAAGCTCCAGCAGAATTTAAGCTTAATAAGAAAGTTTTAATATTGGTCCAGGACCGAATTGTTTCCGATTAGTTCTTAAAGAAATAGGTTGATCGTTTGTCGAAAATTATGAAAAAATAAACTACCAAAAAGATAAATTAATTCCTAAAAGAAGTAAGACGAATTTTGGCATATTTCTTGATTTTTGATTAACGCAATGCGATAAACGTTACGTTTTACCCCTTAAAAAAATTCGGCCATTTTACATTTAAGATTTACGATATATATCTTTTAACCTGATTAATAAGTTCTTAAATTATAGGATAACGATTTAAAGGGACGGAATGTACGTAAAAAATAGCTTCGTTCCGATTAAAGGATACGGAAAAGTGGATATATTACTTTAAAGCCTTAAAGGCCTTAAAGCGTTATGTTTGTATAACCTGGCTGTCAGAGAAAATGGTGAAGTACAGAGTGAAAGGCAGAAGAAGCAGCCTAGCTAGTGGTTCGTAGTATAGGTAGTAGAATAGATGACCATTAACGCCTGCCTTTTCCTAACTACTCGGGGCGAAGCCCCCCTATATATACACAAACCGGGCCCTCGCCGGTGGGGCGCTGGGGCGTAGAAAGGGGGTCACACCTTGGCACCTGACAGAGTCACCCCCCCTACCGTGCTCCTGTCCTCAGGAGCACCGCTGGGGCCGCGCTGTAGGCTCGAAAAGGGGTCATCGGTCCGCGGTAGCCTCTGAAGGTGAAGGTATCGTGAATAAAATTCAGAGAAGACGTGAGGCAAGGTGAGTTGCACCCTTAGGCACCAGACAATCGGATGCGGGCCCGTTTCCAAACCCTGCGTTTCCCAAAATCAACTCCTTTGCTTCGTTTCCTTCCATTCTCCCACATCACCACCATCACCATCACCATCACCACCAGCAGCAGTGCAGCAGCAACAACAATAACAACAACAATAACAACAACAACAACAGCAACAACAACAGCAGCAACACCATGCCTTCCCGTGCCGTGCCGTGCTGCCGCTGCCTCGATGGCTTGTGCCATTGGACTTCCGGGCCTGCGCCCATCTGCGCAGACGACCAGTGTACGTAGATCTCCTGCTTCTGCCCCGAAGGAGGGTTACCGCTACTCAGCTAGAGCCCCGAAAGTGTGACTGCTAACGCGTATTCCCAGCGGCCTCGAACAAGTGTGGCCACTGCAAGGCCCAGGGCAAGCCTTGCATCGCTGTAGGTTATCTCCTGTGGCCGGCTAGGCCAGCCCGTCGGTACCCCTGCTAACCCACAGCGATAGCCCACTGGCGTCTTGAAGGCGCGTGCCATCAGCCTTGTCGCGGCGATGGCCGCCAACCCTGGTGCCCCCGGCGTAAGAAACTCGTTACCTGCAACCTCGCTATAGGCTCGCTGCTAACAAGGTGCAGCAAGCTGTGAAGGCTGCCCAGGTGGCCGTGAAGAAGGCCCTTCAGGGCAAGAAGGCCGCCGCCGCCATGCCTGCTGCCAAGAAGGCAGAGGCCGATGCCGCTGCCACCGCCGAGCGGCAGGAGAGCAAGCGCCTCGCTGCTGAGCGCCTGGCCGCGGCTGCCGAGAAGACTGCCAAGGCCGTCGACGATGCCGTCGACTACGCCGCCGAGCTCGTGGCTGAGCAGAAGCGAGCTGCCAACGCCCTCGAGGGCATCCAGAAGGGACTGGCCACCCTTCAGGAGCTCTACCGCAAGGTCGTACGTACTTCTCCCGCATTCCATATACAACTCGTGGATGCCTCACTGCTAACACACCGCTACCTAGAATGCCGACGCCTTGCAGGCACCTTCTCGCGGGGGTTCGACCCCTCCGCCTGAGAATGAGGAGGACGAGGAGGTCGCGGAGGAGTAGGGGGGTGGTCGCTGCTGGGTCGCCGCTTGTTTTGTCGAGTTCTCTCTTCTTTTTTTGATTTTTCAGGTACCCGGCCGGAGTGCCGCCGGAGTCTCGCTGGTGGCTGGCAGCCTACTGCCCAGATAAATCTAATGAACGTTTTTGTTTTGCCTCATCCCTAAGCCTTCGTCGCTCCTCCTCGTATTCTCGCTTGACACCTTCACCTACGTTATCCGTCGGCTCCCAAGAGTCGTCGTCACTGCTGTACCCCTTCCACCGTATTAGGTATTGCCTGTTACGGCCGTACCCCCTATGGTCAAGTATTCTGTCCACCTCATATACGTTGCCCTCTTCCGGTTCCACCTCCTGCCTTGCCGGCAGCTCACCGTCTCTGCCGTGGAACGGCTCCAGGGACCCCACTGGAAACGTGTTGTAGATTCTGTATCGGTCCGGAAGCTTTAATTTATAAGCCAGGTTATGGTGGCCTATCACTTCCTCTACCTCGAAGGGTCCCAGGTACTTGTCTGCGAGCTTTCTGCATGGCCGCCTTTGGTTGATGTTTTTTGTAAACAGGAGGACCAACTGCCCTACCTTAAATGACTGCTGCGAGCGCCCCATGTTGTACCACTTGGCGTACCGCTTGTTGCTTTCTTCCAACAGGCGGGCTACCTTCCCTCTGTCTGCTTGTAGCCTTTCTGCCCTTTCCGACGCCCTTGTTGCGTTAGCTCTTGCCGATTCCCCCTCAAGGTCGAAGGGACCGCGCGGATGGTAGCCATAAAGTACGTAGGCCGGCGTTTGCTTGTGGGCTGAATGTATTGATGTATTATATGCCCATTCGGCTAATGGGAGCTTCTCGGCCCAGTCGTTCTGTTCGTGGTTGCAGAAGACTCGCAGGTAGTGTTCCAGGCTCTGGTTCTGTCTTTTTGTCTGGCCGTCCGTCTGCGGGTGGAATGCTGTACTTAACCGTCTTTGAATTGCCAGGCGATGGCATAGGGTCGCCCAGAAGCGGCTAGTGAACAGGGAGCCCCTATCTGATACAATACCCTGGGGGAGGCCGAAGCGTGAAAAAACGTAGACGAAGAATAGATCTGCTAGTCCGTTTGCTGTGAGGCCCTTAGTTGTTGGGATATAAAGGGCGTATTTGGAGAATCGGTCCACCACCACGAGGACGCTGTCGCATCTTTTCCCCGCCCAGGACCATGAGTCCGGGAGGTCGGTGACAAAATCCACTGAAAGCTCCTAAAAGGGGGTCGTTGGCACTGGAAGAGAAGCCAGCTCCCCGTAAGGTAGGTGATGCCTCGCCTTCGAGCGCTGGCACACCGCACACGTAACCACGTATCTTCTCACATCTTTCCTCATACTTTCCCAAAAGTAACTCGCACTTAGCCGCTTTAATGTCTTGGTAACACCCTGGTGCCCAGCTGTTGGGCTGTCATGGGTGCTCCGTATCAGCTCCCCCCGTAACGGGTAATTATTAGGTACGTAAACCCGGTCCTTGAACCGCAGCAAGGAATCCGTGCCTAATTGCCACGTATCAGGTCCCGCAGCTTTCTTGCTGCGGCGCTGCTTCCACGCCAACGACTTCACGAACTCGTCTGCTTGCTGGGCCGCCCGTATGGACTCCAGTATGGGCTCCCCAAGCTCATTTTGATCCTTTAATCCTGCCAGCACCAACACATGTCCTCTTTCCTGGGCCGCTACTGGGGAGCCGCCGAGGTGTTGGCAACCCGGGACCTCTGCTGCCCTTACGCTCATTATCACGGGCCCCCCCGATACCGGCCTAAACTTCTCCAGGAATTGGGGCAGGATTTGTTTGCTGGCCTGCTGCTTCGCAGCAGCGTCCTTCAAGTCTGGTCGTCTTGACAGGCCGTCCGCCGGGTTCTGGCGTCCTTCTCTGTAATGGATTTCGAAGTCGAAGTTGGCCAGCTGCTCCAACCACCCTACCTGCCTTGCAGTCGGCTTAGGCTTGGACATCAGGTATTTGTGGTTTAAGTGGTCCGTGATTACCTGGATGGTGTGCTGTGTGTAGGATAAGTAATGTCTCCACTGTTCGAAGGAGTGGGTGATCGCCAGCAGCTCAGCGTCTGGGGTGTGGTAGCGTAGTTCCGCTCCCTTCAGCTTTCGAGACATAAACGCTACTGGGTGCCAGCGGTCGCCGTGCAGCTGCGAAAGTACAGCCCCGATGGCAAAGTCCGAAGCGTCTGTTTCCAGCCTAATGGGTAGCCGTGGGTCGAAATGGCGAAGTAGCGGCGCATTCGTAAAAAGTATTTTCAGCTTCCGAAACGCTAACAGGCTGCTACCCTCCAGCTTAATTCTGGGCTGTTGGGAGCTTTTAAGGAGATCCGTCAAGGGGGCTGTTATCTTTGAGTACCCCTTGATAAACCTCCTATAGAACCCCGCGAAGCCCAGGAAGACCTGGATGTCGTGGACGCTGCTGGGTTCCTGCCACTCCTGGATCGCCCTGACCTTTTCCGGGTCCATGCTGATACCCTCTGGGCTAATAACGAAGCCCAGGAATGTCACTTTCTTCGTATGGAAGACGCACTTGTCCGGGTTTGCGTAAAGCCCCCACTGCCGCAGACGTTCGAGCACACTGCGGACATGCTGCTGATGCTCGGCTTCATCCCTCGAATAGATAAGGATGTCGTCTAGATATACGATGCAGATGGTGTCCACCAGCCCTGCTAACGCTCTGTTGATGTAGTTCTGGAAGGAGGCCGGGGCGTTGGCGAGTCCGAACGGCATTACCAGGTATTCGAAATGGCCATACTTCGTGCGGAAGGCCGTCTTCCACTCGTCTCCCTCCCTGATGCGCAGCCGATGGTACGCATCCTTCAGGTCCAATTTGGTGTATATCACCGCCTTCGAAAGCCTATCCAGTATCTCACTGACCAGTGGCAGCGCCGTCCTGTCCTTGCGGGTGATTTTGTTAAGCCCCCGGTAGTCCACACATAATCGCAACTTGCCCCCTGGTTTCGGGACGAAAAGAACGGGCGCCCCTGCTGGGCTGCGGGAGGGTCGAATCCATCCTTTTGCCGGGGCCTGCTTGATGTATTCTCGTAGCACCTCCTGTTCCTTCTCTGAAAGGGGGTATATTGGCCCCCAAGGAGGTGTCTTCCCTTCTTCGAGGTCGATGCGGTGCTCCATGTGGTGGTGTTGGGGTAGTGCTCCTGCTAGCGACACGTCGAACACGTCTCGGTAATCCTGGTACTCAGAGGGAAGCGCTGCTATACGGCTGCTGTCATCCGGTGTCTGCACCGCGTGTCCGCCTGCGTCGGCCTTCCGTCCTTCGGGGACATGCTTCGAGTTTAGCACGTCTGCCAGCATTAGGGCTATCATGCCCCTTGATTCCTTTACTGCCCTGCGTATCTCCTTCTTGGTAGTCGCCAAGGTGAAGTCCCTACCCCGAAGCCTGAAGTGCCATAACTTTCTCCTGAAATCCAAGTCCGGATCAGCAGCGCTACCCCAGGGCAGACCTAGGATCACATCGTAGCCCTGGAGGTCCCTTAGGACATGGAAGCTGCCGTGCACCCTCCGCGTCTTCCCCCAATCGTCCGTCACCTCAGATACCATACTCGTCTTCCCCAGCGACGCCCCTTCTGCGAAGACGCCGCCCATGGTCACACCACCCTCTAGGCCCTGAACCACTGATTCGGGTAACAATCCCTTCCGTACTAGGTCGTAGTCACTGCCCCCGTCTATTAGGCCCTTACACTTGACCCACTCTCCTCCTACTCGAAGCTTCACCACTGCTTCGAATCTGGGCCGAGGAGCTGGGCCCCCCTATTCCGTGGCCTGGGTTTCCCGTACTCCGAGCGGTGCGTCGTTCGACCCAGTAGCAGGGTCCCTGGTCTCGCTCTGTGAGCACCCCCTGGCCCAATGTCCGAACTTCCCACACCGGAGGCATTTCACTTCGGGACAGTCGGGCTTCAGGTGTCCCTCTTTCCCACAGTAATAGCATCGGTGGGGCCTCGCAAACCTTCCACGTCGTTCCAGGTAGTTCGATGTGGGCTCCGCACTGGCCTCCCTTTTGATGCCAAAGGTGGGACCAGTGGGTCCTGTCTGCCGGCGACTCTCCGGGGTGGGGCCGGTCTGGTCTTGGCCGTAAGCCGGTGTTGCCCCTTTAATTTCCCTACCCCCTTTCTCCTTCGTTGGGTTCGCTTGGAGCAGGGTAGCCAAGATCAGTTCCGCCCGCTGTACCTTCGCTATTAGCTCGCGTCTGGTATCCGGTATACCACCCTTAATAATCTCGCCCTGTAGTTCAGGGGTAAGCTTGACTAGCAATCGCATCACCCGTGTACTCTCTGGAGGGTCGTCGGGGTCCTCGGCCTCCACCGTCTCGTATCGGTCCAGGAAAGCTGCAAACCTCTCTCCTGGTCGCTGCTGTAGCTTCTCTAGCTGGGATTAGGCGGTAAACCTGCGGGTTCCTTCGTCTCCGATGCCACTCTCTAGCCAGGCCTCGAATTCCTGCCACGTCAGCGTTGCAGGGTCGTTGCCCCTTTCCAGCGTCAGGAACTTTGACCACCGTCTGGCGCATGGGTCTTCGAAGCAGGTGCTAGCGTATATCACTTTCGCAGCGTCCGAGGCGAAGTCCCCTGCTAGCAGCGCAAAGCGAGCTTTCAGGTTGATGAGGAACTTCGCCAGTTCAGCTCGGGAAAGCCCCTTGTACCGCAGGGTGGGTAACGATACTCTAGAATGGCCCTCACTGCGGCTCCGCTTCCCGGGTCTATCGTAATCTGCCACGTCAGCTTCATCTAACTCGAAGGGTGGGGCTTCTCCTCTTTCCAGGGCTGCCAAATATTATCGTTTCCTCCGTAGCCTTTATTGCTTCCTTCCTTCTTGGATCCTGCGGTCCAGCTTCTCTTCTGACAGCAACGTGATAGCCTCAGGAACCTGGTCCAAAACCGACGGCTCGGAGGGCGTTCCTATTCCCATGGTCTGGGACTCTTCGAACTGGCTGGCTGTCGCCCGCGAAAATGCCGCCCTGCTCCTTCCGCCTGCCATTGCTCGTCGTGGTAAGTTCGTCGTATAGGTAAGTTGGTCGCTGTTGACTGTCCTCTGCCTAACGGTCCGCACGGGTAGGTAAAGGCGTTAACATGTCAGAGAAAATGGTGAAGTACAGAGTGAAAGGCAGAAAAAGCAGCCTAGCTAGTGGTTCGTAGTATAGGTAGTAGAATAGATGACCATTAACGCCTGCCTTTTCCTAACTACTCGGGGCGAAGCCCCCCTATATATACACAAACCGGGCCCTCGCCGGTGGGGCGCTGGGGC